>JAAROE010000157.1:0-13412 GCA_036365135.1 Miichthys miiuy | reverse complement strand
TGTAGCTTGAATGATAATGAAACAAAAAAAGAGACGAGCGCTGAATGGTGTCTGTACATATATCTGTGTAGTATAACTGTGTAATATAATCCTTACAGTTTCTCTGTGTTCAATTTGTTCAATTTTCAATACACTTCATATGACTGGTGGATTAAGGGCATCACAGTTTAGTCACCATTCTTAAATATGGAGATGACACACAACCATAATAACACTTAACCTTACCCATCACAGATTTCCGACACAGCGGCCCCTACTAAAGGCAACAAGCAGCCTACCCTACATGTCGGAACAGCGCTTGCTAACAATATGAATGAATCATGCATTTTCACGATGCTGGCCTGTTCTTGGCCACAAGAAGCTGTCTTTTTGGAGGCACGGGGTGCTTAAAGGACAGCGACTTCCTTCCACGGCAGCAGCCTACAGTACATGTCGGAACAGCGCCACCAGCCATATGGCCCCTCGTTGTGGCTGAAAACGGTACTGCAGCGCATTTCCCAGCACGTTAAGACGATCCGATTCCACAGATGACCGTTTAAAAAACGACAACGCCATCAAACTGTCTGACGGCTCACGTCAGTTACCCAGAATCCTACGGTGCAATTACCCAGAATCCCACGGGGCAATTACCCAGAATCCCACGGGGCAAGCTTTAAATTCACAAACTAACTCTTAATCTAAAAACTAGAGCCGCTTAAAGCCGGCAAATTGTTCCTGGTGAGTGCATGTAACAGGTGGGAGCGGCTCAGCGTGGAAATGACCGTTAAAAACGAGCAGCAAGACAAATGAGTAAAAATTTGATGTGCACCGTGACTGAGACCGGGTGCGCGTCAGAGCACCATAAAAGGCGATGGAACGTTTTGCTGCTCTTGGTGGTCACCCACTGTGTACTTGACCTACGGTGCATGCGCGGCTAGACAGGACAGCAACATACAGGACACACATGACTACAGAAAGTACGTGAGCTGTTACAGCAGGCATTCCGGTGTCGGGTGTACCCGGCCTACGGTGCAGCTAGACAGGGACACGTACACCAGCTGTTGCAAACATTCCGGTGTTGGGTACAAGACAGTGGGGTGCTGCCTTTTGCCATTGCTCCTACAAAGACCTGACAGAAAACTCACGAAAACTTGCTGCCACGCAAAGTAGATATTACTTACCCTTTCATCCCACATTCACGTTTGTTTGGACAAACCTTTGTCAGTAGTGTGTGTCCTGTCATGCTCAGTGATCTCTTTGCATGTATTTCCTCTTGTTTATAACGCCAAGCGTGATTGAGAAACAGCTCGTCGTTTCGGTGGGGCCTTAGACGCACAGAGCCGTGTCATGCCATCCCGTGGGGCTGGCCTCAAATCGGTGGCCCAGCGGTCTATGGTCTATGGCAAGGGCAATAGGAGATGTCCGTGTGCGCATGCGCCAAGCTCTACAGACTAGGAGGTTGCGAGTTCGAGTCCAGCGACACACAAACACGAACGCTTCGTTCTCCACGGGGACTTCACTTCACTTCACAGGCGCTTATGCCATTGAACTTTCGAGGTTTCATGTTAAGACAAGACACATCTCTCTTCTATTTCAGAGGAGTTCAATCTGGGGCAACTGGACTTGTTCGACGAGCCACGATGGCTTCATCTGGGAAATTGGCTTCGCATGAAGTCTTGGTAGGGTCGTTAACCAGCCCGTTGTTTCCACAAATTCTGCCCTCGCTATATGTCGGATACTGCTAGACAGATAGCTAACAATAATGAAGGGAACTCTGAAGTCATTTTGAGGATTGAGTTTGTTTGTTTTTTCTTCTTCCTCTGTTTTATTTCACAGTCCTTCCATTCATTCTTTTTTTTTTTGTAAGACTGTAAACAAACAACAGAAATATAAAATTACAAAATGTGACGCCTTTTCTGTCCTTTTTACCACAGTAAAACATAAAGTTTCACACATTTACGTTCATATAAATCACAGATAAATCAACTAATAAGTCTATGGCGTAGCGCCACGGCCCCCTACTGGGCAAATTGTATATTACGCCGGCAAAACAGAAACGCGTTTACCGCGAGTTTATCTCGTAAAAAAACGATACAGTCAGAAACGTAATGACCTGTATGACATAAAGTAAACAATCAGCTTGCAGAATAACCACGATGCAGTGGTGTAAACTTACAGACAAAGATTTAACCAGCGCTGTATTGCAGCAGACTCATGTGTGTGATTTCTTGTTGCTCGCGTTGTTCCGTCTATCTGGGAACCAAACTCAAAACGCCAGAGGGCGGAACACCACACGTGTGAATTGTCGTAATCAGGAATATGTACTTTGAAGTAAAAACACCCAATGTGTCCCGTTTAACGTGTGACTAGGTTCACGCGTGAAAGCAAAATTGTACTTCTCAGCAACTAATGATTGTTTTCAGTGTGCAGCAGGCATATTAGTCAAGTGCTGCGGCATTGTTTCGCCCGACATTTGGTCAGTTGCTTCCCTCTACGCTCGAAAGCCCCAGGAAGGTAATCCAGTACGAGTACAATGAATTTTAAAAAAGAGGGGCCTCTTTGAAATCACATTGAACGTTGTCTCTGTTTCCACCGCAGCGCTCTGCTGGCTTGTGCAGTCTCTACTGGCCAAGTATACTCACAGTACAGTACAGTACAGAAATAGTCGCTTGTAAAGTTGCATGTATGTAAATAAAGAGGATTCAAACGGCATGCTGCTTCAAAATGCTTCTCCCATTCCTCACGTGTCTGTTTGTAACTTTACATTTTGGACAAATGAGAGGAAACCATGTTTTTGCGCTTGCTAACAATATGAATGAATCATGCATTTTCACGATGCTGGCCTGTTCTTGGCCACAAGAAGCTGTCTTTTTGGAGGCACGGGGTGCTTAAAGGACAGCGACTTCCTTCCACGGCAGCAGCCTACAGTACATGTCGGAACAGCGCCACCAGCCATATGGCCCCTCGTTGTGGCTGAAAACGGTACTGCAGCGCATTTCCCAGCACGTTAAGACGATCCGATTCCACAGATGACCGTTTAAAAAACGACAACGCCATCAAACTGTCTGACGGCTCACGTCAGTTACCCAGAATCCTACGGTGCAATTACCCAGAATCCCACGGGCAATTACCCAGAATCCCACGGGCAAGCTTTAAATTCACAAACTAACTCTTAATCTAAAAACTAGAGCCGCTTAAAGCCGGCAAATTGTTCCTGGTGAGTGCATGTAACAGGTGGGAGCGGCTCAGCGTGGAAATGACCGTTAAAAACGAGCAGGAAGACAAATGAGTAAAAATTTGATGTGCACCGTGACTGAGACCGGTGCGCGTCAGAGCACCATAAGGCGATGGAACGTTTTGCTGCTCTTGGTGGTCACCCACTGTGTACTTGACCTACGGTGCATGCGCGGCTAGACAGGACAGCAACATACAGGACACACATGACTACAGAAAGTACGTGAGCTGTTACAGCAGGCATTCCGTGTCGGGTGTACCCGGCCTACGGTGCAGCTAGACAGGGACACGTACACCAGCTGTTGCAAACATTCGGTGTTGGGTACAAGACAGTGGGGTGCTGCCTTTTGCCATTGCTCCTACAAAGACCTGACAGAAAACTCACGAAAACTTGCTGCCACGCAAAGTAGATATTACTTACCCTTTCATCCCACATTCACGTTTGTTTGGACAAACCTTTGTCAGTAGTGTGTGTCCTGTCATGCTCAGTGATCTCTTTGCATGTATTTCCTCTTGTTTATAACGCCAAGCGTGATTGAGAAACAGCTCGTCGTTTCGGTGGGGCCTTAGACGCACAGAGCCGTGTCATGCCATCCCGTGGGGCTGGCCTCAAATCGGTGGCCCAGCGGTCTATGGTCTATGGCAAGGGCAATAGGAGATGTCCGTGTGCGCATGCGCCAAGCTCTACAGACTAGGAGGTTGCGAGTTCGAGTCCAGCGACACACAAACACGAACGCTTCGTTCTCCACGGGGACTTCACTTCACTTCACAGGCGCTTATGCCATTGAACTTTCGAGGTTTCATGTTAAGACAAGACACATCTCTCTTCTATTTCAGAGGAGTTCAATCTGGGGCAACTGGACTTGTTCGACGAGCCACGATGGCTTCATCTGGGGAAATTGGCTTCGCATGAAGTCTTGGTAGGGTCGTTAACCAGCCCGTTGTTTCCACAAATTCTGCCCTCGCTATATGTCGGATACTGCTAGACAGATAGCTAACAATAATGAAGGGAACTCTGAAGTCATTTTGAGGATTGAGTTTGTTTGTTTTTTCTTCTTCCTCTGTTTTATTTCACAGTCCTTCCATTCATTCTTTTTTTTTTTGTAAGACTGTAAACAAACAACAGAAATATAAAATTACAAAATGTGACGCCTTTTCTGTCCTTTTACCACAGTAAAACATAAAGTTTCACACATTTACGTTCATATAAATCACAGATAAATCAACTAATAAGTCTATGGCGTAGCGCCACGGCCCCTACTGGGCAAATTGTATATTACGCCGGCAAAACAGAAACGCGTTTACGCGAGTTTATCTCGTAAAAACGATACAGTCAGAAACGTAATGACCTGTATGACATAAAGTAAACAATCAGCTTGCAGAATAACCACGATGCAGTGGTGTAAACTTACAGACAAAGATTTAACCAGCGCTGTATTGCAGCAGACTCATGTGTGTGATTTCTTGTTGCTCGCGTTGTTCCGTCTATCTGGGAACCAAACTCAAAACGCCAGAGGCGGAACACCACACGTGTGAATTGTCGTAATCAGGAATATGTACTTTGAAGTAAAACACCCAATGTGTCCCGTTTAACGTGTGACTAGGTTCACGCGTGAAAGCAAAATTGTACTTCTCAGCAACTAATGATTGTTTTCAGTGTGCAGCAGGCATATTAGTCAAGTGCTGCGGCATTGTTTCGCCCGACATTTGGTCAGTTGCTTCCTCTACGCCGAAAGCCCCAGGAAGGTAATCCAGTACGAGTACAATGAATTTTGTAAAAAAGGGGCCTCTTTGAAATCACATTGAACGTTGTCTCTGTTTCCACCGCAGCGCTCTGCTGGCTTGTGCAGTCTCTACTGGCCAAGTATACTCACAGTACAGTACAGTACAGAAATAGTCGCTTGTAAAGTTGCATGTATGTAAATAAAGAGGATTCAACGGCATGCTGCTTCAAAATGCTTCTCCCATTCCTCACGTGTCTGTTTGTAACTTTACATTTTGGACAAATGAGAGAAACCATGTTTTTGCGCTTGCTAACAATATGAATGAATCATGCATTTTCACGATGCTGGCCTGTTCTTGGCCACAAGAAGCTGTCTTTTGGAGGCACGGGGTGCTTAAAGGACAGCGACTTCCTTCCACGGCAGCAGCCTACAGTACATGTCGAACAGCGCCACCAGCCATATGGCCTCGTTGTGGCTGAAAACGGTACTGCAGCGCATTTCCCAGCACGTTAAGACGATCCGATTCCACAGATGACCGTTTAAAAACGACAACGCCATCAAACTGTCTGACGGCTCACGTCAGTTACCCAGAATCCTGCGTGCAATTACCCAGAATCCACGGGCAATTACCCAGAATCCCACGGGCAAGCTTTAAATTCACAAACTAACTCTTAATCTAAAAACTAGAGCCGCTTAAAGCCGGCAAATTGTTCCTGGTGAGTGCATGTAACAGGTGGGAGCGGCTCAGCGTGGAAATGACCGTTAAAACGAGCAGGAAGACAAATGAGTAAAAATTTGATGTGCACCGTGACTGAGACCGGTGCGCGTCAGAGCACCATAAAAGGCGATGGAACGTTTTGCTGCTCTTGGTGGTCACCCACTGTGTACTTGACCTACGGTGCATGCGCGGCTAGACAGGACAGCAACATACAGGACACACATGACTACAGAAAGTACGTGAGCTGTTACAGCAGGCATTCGGTGTCGGGTGTACCCGGCCTACGGTGCAGCTAGACAGGGACACGTACACCAGCTGTTGCAAACATTCGGTGTTGGGTACAAGACAGTGGGGTGCTGCCTTTGCCATTGCTCCTACAAAGACCTGACAGAAAACTCACGAAAACTTGCTGCCACGCAAAGTAGATATTACTTACCCTTTCATCCCACATTCACGTTTGTTTGGACAAACCTTTGTCAGTAGTGTGTGTCCTGTCATGCTCAGTGATCTCTTTGCATGTATTTCCTCTTGTTTATAACGCCAAGCGTGATTGAGAAACAGCTCGTCGTTTCGGTGGGGCCTTAGACGCACAGAGCCATGCCATCCCGTGGGGCTGGCCTCAAATCGTGGCCCAGCGGTCTATGGTCTATGGCAAGGGCAATAGGAGATGTCCGTGTGCGCATGCGCCAAGCTCTACAGACTAGGAGGTTGCGAGTTCGAGTCCAGCGACACACAAACACGAACGCGTCGTTCTCCACGGGACTTCACTTCACTTCACAGGCGCTTATGCCATTGAACTTTCGAGGTTTCATGTTAAGACAAGACACACCTCTCTTCTATTTCAGAGGAGTTCAATCTGGGGCAACTGGACTTGTTCAACGAGCCACGATGGCTTCATCTGGGGAAATTGGCTTCGCATGAAGCGCATGAAGTCTTGGTAGGGTCGTTAACCAGCCAATAACAATAATGAAGGGAACTCTGAAGTCATTTTGAGGATTGAGTTTGTTTGTTTTTCTTCTTCCTCTGTTTTATTTCACAGTCCTTCCATTCATTCTTTTTTTGTAAGACTGTAAACAAACAACAGAAATATAAAATTACAAAATGTGACGCCTTTTGTGTCCTTTTTACCACAGTAAAACATAAAGTTTCACACATTTACGTTCATATAAATCAAATGAGAGGAAACCATGTTTTTGTGCTTGCTAACAATATGAATGAATGATGCATTTTCAAGATGCTGGCCTGTTCTTGGCCACAAGGAGCTGTCTTTTTGGAGGCACGGGGTGCTTAAAGGATAGCGACTTCCTTCCATGCATGCGCAGTTAGACAGGAACATACAGGGCACAAATGACTACAGAAAGTACGTGAGCTGTTGCAAGCAAACATTCCGGTGTCGGGTGTACCTGGCCTACGGTGCATGCGCGCAGCTAGACAGGGACACGTACACCAGCTGTTGCAAACATTCCGGTGTTGGGTACAAGACAGTGGGGTGCTACCTTTTGCCATTGCTCCTACAAAGACCTCCGTGAGTTTCACAGAAAACTCGCCTTGCTGCCACGCAAAGTAGATAATGATTACCCTTTGATCCCACATTCACGTTTGTCCACCTTTGCATTTGGACAAACCTTTGTCAGTAGTGTGTGTCCTGTCATACTCAGTGATCTCTTTGCATGTATTTCTTCTTCTTTATAACACCAAGCGTGATTGAGAAACAGCTCGTCGCTTCGGTGAGGCCTTAGACGCACAGAGCCGTGTCATGCCATCCCCTGGGGCTGACCTCAAATCGGTGGCCAAGCGATCTATGGCAGGGGCAATAGGAGATGTCCGTGTGCGCATGCGCCAAGCTCTACAGACTAGGAGGTTGCGATTTCGAGCCCAGCGACACGTGAACAGGGCACCCTACGCTTCATTCTCCAACTGCAACTATCCACGGGGACTTCACTAGTGCAGGCGCTTATGCCATTGAGGTTTCATGTTAAGGTGCTCAGTCTTCTAGAGCATCTCTCTTCTCTTTGAGACGAGTTCCGTCTGAGGCAACTGGACTTGTTTGACGAGCCACGAAGGCTTCATCTGGGGAAACTGGCTTCCCTCCTTCCTCACCGCAATCCCAGGCATGTAGTCTTGGTAGGGTCGTTAACCAGCCCGTTGTTTCCACATATTCCGCCCTCGCTACATGTCAGATACAGCTAGACAGATAGCTAACTATAATGAAGGGAACTCTGAAGTCTCTTTGAGGATTGAGTTTCTTTTTTTTTGTTTTTTCTTCTTCCTCGGTTTTATTTCACAGTTCTTCCATTTATTCTTTTTTTTGTAAGGCTGTAAACAAACAACAGAAATATAAAATTACAAAATGTAACGCCTTTTGTGTCCTTTTTACCACAGTAAAACATAAAGTTTCACACATTTACATTCATATAAATCACAGATAAATCAACTAATAAGTCTATGGCGTAGCGCCACCGCTCCCTACCAGGCAAGCGGTCTATGCCAAGGGCAACAGGAGATGTCCATGTGCGCATGCGGTAAGCTCTACAGATAAGGAGTTTTCGAGTTCGAGTCCAACGACACATGAACAGGGCACCCTACGCTTGATTCTCCAACTGCACGGGAAGCCGTGTCTACTTACTGCATTAGTTAACAGAGGCAGAGGTATATCAACAATTAAAATCACCATAACTCAATCAATTTTCAACTGATTGTCAGACATATATTTGTCATACAACATAGACTGATTAGTTTCTATATGTCTATCTATCTATCTATATATATATAAATTTATATATCTATATATATATATATAAAATTTATATCATACATATTTATATCTTTCTCCTTCTCTTCCTTTCTCTCCTCTTCGTCCTCCTCCCCTCCTCCTCGCCTCGTCCTCCTCCACCTCTCTTCCTCCTCCTCCTCTTCTTCTCTTTTCCGCCTCCTCTCCTCGTCCTTCTCCTCCTCTCTTCGTCCTTCTCCTCCTCTTCTTCTCTTTTCCTCCTCCTCCTCCAGTTGGTGTCTCAGTTTGGGTTCCTTGTTCAGCTGTGACACACACAAAATAACCTAATAACACACAATACTAATAACACACAATACTAATAACCCTGCAACAACACTACTTTGCACATCTTCTTTCTCAAGCTGCTGCTCTGCATTTGCAGTGTGTGGAGTTTCTCGACATGATGTTGCCTCAGCTTGTGAAAACTGGTCACAGTGAAAGACATGAGGCAACAATATGGTAGCGAAGATCAAAACACATCTTCAAAACCTATGTTGGCTCTGACAACATGGTTGACCAAAGACACAATTCACTGATGTGCTGCAGATGAGATGTTTGTGGAGCGTCGGATGCAGTGCTCTGCTGCGTGGATCACCTTGACTGTGCCTATGCTTGGAATCAGCAGGCCTCAATTGTTTTTCAAGGTCAGCAGGTGGTAGTTATCACAAAATGATGCTGGTACAGCCTCACATACCAAACTGTTATGACATACATCACAAGAAAGCTGCCTCATGACCTCCCTGACAACAAAACCTGCAATGTAAACCAACGCATTCTCGGTTAGTTGCCCAAAGCTAGTTGGCAGGTAGCTGTGGTCCAACACCATGCTAGCGACATTCTCAAATGGAGACGATGCAATGTCAGAGTCCTCAGCTGGTAACACAGACAACATGTCCACAGCTGCCAGAGACACAGTGTCATCCTGTGCTCGGACATTGTATGTTTTTCTTAGAGAAATGCCACAGCGGACCATGAGTCGGCGGAAAACACTCTGGAAGTGAACCACACTTGGATTGTTGTTCTGTCCACCTGAAATTCATACAAGAGATAGAACTTACTCAGGTGTCTGTTTGTTTTTCAAATACATATATGACGTTTCACAGCTATACCAGGTAAGTAGGCCAGGTAAGTGTATACTGATATTATTTCCAATGCTATTCCTTCAGCTACTTCAGAGCTAAGTATTTCTTCAGGTAAGTGTGAACTGGTTTTGTTTCAAAAAGAGTAGAAAAGCCAGGTGGCCACCTGCTTCATTAAAACACCAAAAGGACATTTTGAGAGTGCTGTCTTTTTCACTCTTTTTAAGCTTTTTTGAGCCATGCACCCAACTACTGCTTTAACCTGTGAGTGTGCTTGCTGATCCCCTTTAACTGATTTAGTTTTCTCAGCTATACCAGGTAAGTAGGCCAGGTAAGTGTAATAATTTTGTTTTTTCACAGAGCCTTTATCGGGTATGTATTTCAGGTCTGTCTATACTGATATTATTTAGACAAAGATTTCAGGTATATTAGGATAACTCAATCATGCGTTGTTGTTTAAAAAAAAAAAAGTATGTCTTCTCTCTTAATAGAATTGTGCATTTTAACATCAGCTCCTACCTGAGGCCCTGATGGAATTAAAGAGGAGCTCCAAATGGTCCTGGCTGAAGCGGTATGTACACACATACCGTTGTGACTGCAGAAGCTCTGGTATCATCAGGGTCAATGTGTCAATGTTGATGACAAAACCAGTCACCTTTGAAATAAAGAAAAATGTCAGTATTCAAATATGTACGGTATAAAACCTTCAACTCAGTCAAAGTTCAAAGTAAATATTGTTATATGATTTTAACTAGAACATACCAGACGGGTGACAAATCAAAGGAAAAACTAACAAAGTGTCTTAAGTAAGGTATAGTTTAGGCTTAGTGAGCAGTCTTACAGTCCTTCCACCCATGCCCCAAAAACGAAAAGTTACTTAGATCTTTTCCTCTTGCCATTTTGATACAAAATGCACTACTCAAACTTACTTGCCTCTGATGTGAAATGCCCAACATTTTTCAAGTAATGAACAATGCATCTTTTTACTTGACTACTGAAAACGGTTAACCGTTATTAATGTGTTAATGAATTTTACCTATGGGCTTTTTAATTATATATATATATATATATAATTGTATAAGTGTATACGTATATCTATGACTGTCTGACGGCTCACGTCAATTACCCAGAATCCCACGGGGCAACTTCACACGTTTTTACAACTTTAAATTAACAAACTAAGTAACTTAATCTTAAAACTAGAGTCGCTTAAAGCCGGCAAAGTGTTACTGGTGAGTGGATGTAACAGGTGGGAGCGGCCCAGCGTGGAAATGACCGTTAAAAACAAGCAAAAACAAGCAGGAAAGCAAATTTGACCTGCACCGTGACTGAGACCAGGTATCTTTCTTCATTCTAGATTTTGTTTTTAGGTATTTCAAATTTTTGCGACAGCGTCCCCCCTTATTGACAACACTTATTTTTGGAAGGAATACCATCAGAAAAGCCTCTCAATCATCGAAACAATGACTCTCAATGCAAATTCACGGCGGAAGCTTGTATTTCCTATATACATGAACGCAACACAATGCCACGTCGGCTGATTGGCTCCAGACGCACACAAAACTCACGTGACTCTAGTCAGCACGTGACAGTCAGGACCAGCACGTCAACATGGCTGCAGCACCACAGTGAGTCCAGTTTCCTGATTTCTTACGACCTTTTGACTGACTGTAAAATGTATTTATTTTACGTGAATTAGACGCGTTGAGTCGTGTTTTACGTTGAGTCCACCGCGACGGAAAGATGTTTCGACGCTAAGCGCGTGAGCTCCTCTGATAATAATGCTGTTGTCAGGCAGATTCACCGTCACTACACTGTCCCTGTCATCCTGCCTAACACCAACAAGTTTTAAAGTTTAGATTGGTAGGATGGAGTGAACTTTATATACTATTTATAATTGGAATACTACATGTATAATTAACGGTCTTGAGAAAAAGATATTAAATAATACATTTTCACAACAGGCAAGAAAGTACTTTCTAAACAATCCTAAATTAATAACTTAATAAAAACTGCTGCTATCTCACAACTATATTCAGTAAAAAGTTCAGAAATAGCCCAGAAGTCCTGAATACATGAAGGTATACCAAAAAAAAAGTATTTTTAACACCTCATTTTTGTTTAGACCCCTGCAGGGATCCTAACTTGTGCATTGCCCAAATCCTTACTGCTGTCCTTCTGTTATGTAATAATAGTCTGATAGTTGTAATGTCACACGCTGTCTTACTGATACAGTTATCATGTTTAAAAGTGTAGTGTCCGAATTGTTCCAGGAAAACAATGCAGAAGTTAATGGATTGGCATACAATAGTTTTGTTGAGGGAAATAATTGTCTAAGTCATTTTAACCCAGTCAGCCTTCTTGTGATAAACGTGTCCAAGAATCTGCTGTGGTCATCATAAAATTGTCGGCAATAAGCAGACATAAAGTCATCCAGAGATTGAAACACACATCTGACAAACCTTGTGACATTATGTAACCAAGTACAACACCAGAAATGCTTCTCTTTTACAATAATACATGTGACAAGGTATCTCTTTATTCCTGGGCTATTGCCAGCGAGTGTTTGGGTTGCAGTGTAGTACATGATTGTGTCTTCCTTCTTCAATAACATCATTTACCACCTCACTGGGTTGATCTGTCCTCGATGCACAGTTACACCTGTATACTCAGCCAACAGTGAATGATACAGAAATCACTGAGCCGTAAAATACTGTGAGGTTCTGGATTAACCTTTGCTACAGTCCAGGCTGAATTAGATATGTCGTGTTTGTTATCTTATCAGTAAAGTCATGGCCAGAGATTTATAACCAAGACAGTTAAAAGGTTGTCTAACTGTGTATGTCTTAACTGTTTCTGAAGGCAGGCTGGGCTGTGCTGACCCAATCCTGATGATTCAGATAAAGCAAAACACATAATAGTTCCCCTTTGTGTGTGTGTGTGAGAGAGAGAGAGAGAGAGAGAGAGAGAGAGAGAGAGAGAGAGAGTGACTTCTCCAACTTAGAAGATATTAAGTGAAGTTCTTTTCCTACTTCAGCTACTATATACTTTTTTTTTTTTTTTAAAGATAAGCAGTAGGACATCAAAAAACAGCTGAATGAATGCTTGTCTGCCTTTATGACAGGACCTTCCAATTCTAGGCCCAGAGTCCTTCAGTTCAGGGTCAGACTCTCCATCAACTAGTCCACCCTACCCTCTGTGTCTCTGTTCTTACAGACCTGTCTTCTGGCTGGGTAATGACACCCTGAGGGTGTCTGCTGCACTGTTTGCAGAGAACCGTCGCCGACTATGCAAAGGGCTGAAAGCCAAAGACGGTGTGGTGCAGCAGTCAGTGGTTGTGCTGCAGGGAGGAGAGCAGAAGCAGAGGTACTGCACGGACACGGACCTCCTTTTCAGACAGGTAGGTAGTCTGCAGTTAACTGGTGCAAGGCTGAGGTCTTACATTTATTTATCCATCCATGATCCCAGAAGTGAGTTGAAGTCCCTCCAGCATGTCCTGTGTCCTGTGTCTTTTGTTGTGTTGGATCCCTAAAACTTTCTGTTGAGGTGCCACAAAAACCTTATCTGGATCTGGCTTTTCCAAAAGTCAAGTCCAGTTCTGAGTTTCTTTGGCACTGTTAATCTCCTCATTCTGTCAAAATGATGTATATGTAGGCCAGCCACCCTGCAAAGAAATCACCTCTGTCTATGATCTCAGTTTTCCCAACACTTCCATCCAAACTTGTGACATAAATCAATGGACACATTAAAAGTTTTGTTTTGTTTTTGTGCTCTGTATTCACTTCTCTAAACCTAACTGCTCTAATCAAGTACATCATTTTGTTTTTCTGATGTAATAATCTGAGCAGAATTAGCTAACTTTGTCTTCTAGCGGACGCTCATAATCTCCCTCACTAATGCTCTGGCTG
>JAAROE010000156.1:0-42171 GCA_036365135.1 Miichthys miiuy | reverse complement strand
GACAGGCTAAACTCTGTTACTTAGAAACCACTTATACTTAGGTATGACTGTCGCCTCCATGTTGAGTTGTATTGTGTCAGGGAAAGTGTAGATAAACAGCAGGGCTGGAGAGGGCATGGAGCACAACGAGATTCATCAGCTGACTAGAATAGAGTGTGTGTGTGTACGCATGGGGCAGCTGATTGGGAGGATGTGGAGGGAACAGATGCTGTTCTGAAGGGACCCTGAACAGCATACAAAACACCTGCCTGCTATGACAGATCACCTGTGATCTCTGAGAGATACAGCAGCCGTTCAACCCCAGTTTGAGATGTCACAGGAGGTGACTTTTTCACTGATAGATTTTTTTCTTTTACAAAAAGATGAAAGATTGAGCATGACCTGTAGCTCAAATAGCTACTGCTATTTACAGCTATAGGATGAACAGAAAGTATTGTCGCAGAAAAAAAATCTATAGTTTCACAGCACTTCTCCAAATACCATGCAAGCATCAATTTTTATCCGTACATTTATGCCCCCAACTATTAACTAACACTACCTCTTAGTGCTTTGTTCTATATCCTGCACATATTAAATGTTTGCTAAGCCCTGGCCCTCTTAATAACTGCTGCCACACCTCTCAAGCTTTCTGTTTTTGTGCAGCACTTTACTAATATATGGCAGATTTACCACATGAAATCCATAGTGATTTCTGAAACAATGGGTCCTTGATTCCAGACAAAGGTACAAAACCAGCTTCTCATTTATAGTTGGCAACTGTTGATTTTGATAACTGAATAGACAAGCCAATGTCTAGTTTAGTTGGTTGAAAACTCCGTGTCCTGCTAGGGTGGCCTTCTGTCCAGCTTTAGGTTGGAAAGTCCAGGTTTGAAATACCATGTCAACAGGCGAAGCACTAAGCGGGTCGCTTTTGCTCTCCTTCCGAAATCATCCCTATTTTATACCTCAGCAATGGTATATAATAAAGACATAGCTCACGTTAAATCCCAAATGGCTGAAAGAGCATGGATTCAGCACAAAAAGCAGAGATCTGGTAGGAATGTGAAAAAAATGACATGTAATATATGGAAAACACAATTGTGTTTATCAGAAGCAGACTCAATGGTAATCAGTGGTAATGGTTTATAGCCTTTTTAGGATCTTAGCTCAGAGTATCTGTCTTACAACCCTATTCATGCCACTTAAACGTGAGGAGAAATCCGGAGAGCAACAGGCCTGCAAAACTAGTTACAGTTCTGATCATTTCTGTCAGTTAGTGTTTAGTGGAGGCAAAAGTGTTTTTTGATTTTGCCGTGACCTAGAACTACACCCTGCTATGGACGGGGTCAGCAGAAAAAATACCAAATAGAAACAGCTCACCTCAAAAACAACAACAAAAAAAACAAAACATCAAAATTATATATTAAGAATATTTTCACAAGGACTGTTTTGACTTAACTCAAGGGAGCAGCTCATTCAGTACATCACCTTTTTCAAGGAGATGATAGTTCCTAAAAAAATCTGTGAAGGTATTTTCTAACAACAAGCTCTGGATCACAAAAGCACTAAAAGTCACACTTGACGAAAGAAAATAACATTCATCTTAGAAGACAGGATTTATTCAGAACAAGCTGGCAAATAAAAGAAGCCAAGAGGATGCAGAAGGAAATTGTTGAGAAGCTCTTCCAGGAAGGCAAAATCAGAGGCAATAAAACACTGGCTGGCCTCCTGAACAATAATAATAATAATTAAACCACACACAGATCTGAGGCACAAGACAGTTTCAACATGGTGAAGAACTTGAACAACATCTACTGCAGGTTTGACCAACAGCACAATTGCACACTAGAGAGGAGGAGCTAGAGTTGCAGCGTGGGGAAGTTGAACACACCCTGAAGAGCATAAACCCAAACAATGCAATTCATTATTATCTGCGCAGTACCCCAAAACAGCAACCCCACCTGTGGTATCTGCTACCATCCTGGAGCCTTAACATCTCTGGTCATGAAAAGCTTTGAGAAGATTGCTCTTTCCCAACTAGAGAAGGAAGCACGCTTGCACACTGACCAGTTAGCATATCAGTCTTGACACTGCTGCATGGTACTTATAATTACCTTGAAAAGCCAAAGGCATGTTAGAATAGTCTTTGTGGTGGACTTCTCAAGTTCAACACAGGACAACCCCACCTCATGGGTTGCTCCAAATGGATATCAATATACATCTGATTTTCTGTGTGTTTTCATTTTTGACAAGGAGACAAGTATTAGTCAGAATTAACATCCAGTTCAGCTCTGTTTGAACCATCTGTTCTCGAGTCCCCCGGTGCTCAGTAATCTCACCTGTGCTCTGCACTCTATATACTGATATCTGCAGAAGCTCAGACCCAGAAATAACCCACATCAAATACTACAAAAACACACTGTCATTGGGGAGGCCACTAACTTGGAAAGACAGCCTCAAACTGAGATGGACGCATTTTCAGAGTGGTGTTGGGGGAATTGCCTTGACCTCAATGCCTCAAAGACCAAGGACCTGCTCATTGATTTCTGCCATGGACAGTTCACCATCCCTTCACTGGTGGTCAATTGCCAGGCCATAGAGAGAATGGAAGCATACAAAACCTCAGCACCACAATTGACCCAAAACTCACATTTAAACCTAACAGTGAATTCATCTTGTCCAAATATCAGAAACACATGATCTTCCTGAGGAAACTCTGTTAACTTCAGGTCGACCTGAATCTTTTTTTAATTTTAAGATTTTTACAGGTTCTTTATCGAATCAATCATCACCTTCAACATAACAGCCTTGAGTTAGATCCAACTCAGTCTTCTTAACAAGATCAAGATGGACAGCATAATCATTGGTCTGGACCTGGAACTACTGAGCAGCAACTACAGCAAATAGGCTAAAACAAAAGGATTACAAAACAGCCTTGGATACCACACACACACACACACACACACTACCCAACCAATATATCCACTTACCTTCAGGCCGCAGATACTGGTCAGTCCCATTCAAGATCAAGCGGGCCATGTCAAGCTTTGTGCTCACTTCTATCAGACTCATTAATGCCTGAGCTAGCTTGGGTGCCTGACCCTATTCATTCAAGGGCAAAGGTAGGGACATGTGTTTCTATGCGCCTCCCACCTGCTGATTTTGACTGAGAACTGTTTATAAATTAAAAAAAAAAAAAGTTTTGCGCAGTAGCCTTAGAGATGGTTTCCATACCATCCTTCTCTCTCACCACATGACTGTGTCAACCCTGCCAGTGCTTTTCTGCCAGAGAAAAACGCTGTATGGATGCAAGTGATGCATGGATCAACTCGAACGTCATGCAAATCCACATGTACATGTATTCACTGTCTCTACCAGTCCCGTAGACTATATTGCTTTTTAAATTATAGAGCAACACAAGTGGGGATTTTTTTATTTATGTACAAGTGTTTTCTTTAATGATTTTGGATAATAATTAGAGAGGCTGCTTTCTGTCATTTTAAATATTTCCATGCGTGCAGTAAAGTCATTGCAACAGTTACGTAACAGTTAAGCAGCAAACCTAAAAACTGTTATAAAGGAAACTCAGACAAGTCAGACAGTTAGACAAGTCAGAAGTTAGAAGAAGAGGTGGTGTGACGTCTTCACCAGGTTGGTGGCGATTATTCAGTCTTTGGCAGGAAGAAATATTGCCCTAAACGGAACAACTGACACGCTACAAGACAATGGCAACTTTCTAAAAGAAGTTGAGCTCATGGACATGTTATGAAGGACTGTGGTGCTAATGTGGAAGGAGGACCGAGCCTTCATATCTGGGAGAACATGTTCAATTAAAAATATTATCCAGCAGTCGCTCTACATCAGTCATAATCAGCCATAATACACGTTGTCACAATGGATGACATGCCACTGATAGAAGGTCTTTGTGGCAGAGGAGGAAAAAACTTCAGAAAAGGCTTCAGGAACTTGATAAACTTTAAAAGTTATTTTGTATTGGATTGTACTACTCTCTCTTTTTTTTTTTTAAATACTTAAAACGCAGAGCCCATAACACATTATTGATTGATTTGTTTAATCGTTTGTTAAACTACATCACTTGAATTTGTCTTCTTTTGTGCAATACCATTAAATAGTGGTTATTTTTTACTGTTGCATAATTTTTTTGTCCATGATAGTATTTTATATATAATGTTACATTAATATACATATTTATATTTTTATATTTTAAAGAAATAAAAGGATAATGTGTGTATTTTTGCATCATTATGAATTCAACATGCAATATAGCGTGGGAGGTAAGCGGATGCAGGGTTATGATATATTCCAGTTAGGTAATCCTGAACAGATTTTGCCTTGGGCTCCAAAAATGCAAGGCCCGGCCCTGGGTCAGTTTGACTCCTACGTGGATATTTCTTTAGCGTGTTTAGTTAGCTGTCTACATGTCTTTTTTTTTTTTTTTTTCTAGGCACCACTGTACTGCAGAGGAAAAGCAGTCCCTCTCTCACTGTCTTGAAGGTTATCCACCAAGGGAAGTGTCACAGTCAATCAGATCCACACCATGCTCTCAGCATAGTTGACAGATCATTACAGTCCCTTACAATGGCACCTCGCCATCCCTGTGCGCGTTACTTAATTAGGTAAAAACAAATTATGCGCTGAGAGCTGTTCACTGAGCACAAGAAAAACAAGCTGAATCATTGTGTCTTTACTTTTTGTTTTCCTGCTCTGTCTTTTTCTTCCTTTATCTATTGTGTCTGCTTCTTTGTTTTTGTATAGCGTGTCTGAATTGGTTACGTACCAAAGGAAACACGACCCTCTGTGTGAAGGACAGACTGACACATTGAGCATACACATACAATGAGTATACAGTATATGTGAAATCTTGGAGACATTAAGTCAGCAAGCTGTTCCACAGGGATCTTTGTCCATTTTGGCTCAATCGTATGACACACAGTTGCTGTGGGTTTTTTGGCAGCCTGTTCCACCTGATCCCAAAGGAGCTCTGGTAGGGTTTAGATGTGGCGACTGAAGTGAAGTCATATTCACATTTCTGAAAGATCTTTATCCTGCAGGAAATCTCCATTTGAACAAGAGTAGACTGTGAAAGTGAAGGTGAAAAGCAGTATTTAGGTTTTCAGACAGCACTTCATATATTTTATATATATATATATATATATATATGCCCTTTTGCCTGTGTTCATGACTGTCTGGAGGAGCCTGCTCTTTGTGTAAACTGGGAGTTGTGCCTTATAAAATACATTTTCAGTGTATATACATTGTGCCTTAAAATAGATTAGAGAGAAGAACAGAGAGACAGGCACTCTGCAGGGGGAAGTGATGGCTGTGTGGCTTATTGAATTAAAAAGTGACACTGTACAGCAATTGCACAGCCCCCTAGGGGTGATCAGGCCACTCGCATTATTGATTAACACTCCCGACCTCCCCCTCTTCTCCAAATCTCTCCAAAGCAGAGTGCTAACGATCAGGATTTATCACATGGTATCCAATAATATTATCTCCACAAGGAAGCTATCAGAAGGCTTGCTGTGTGGATTAGCCAAGGTTGAGTTCATAAGAAAACTGTACTCAAGTGGGTAAAATGATTGCAGCTGACAAATTCAAGAGTACAGAGATTGAGCCACAGGGTCTGGGTGAAATCAGCACCTCATCTTCTGCACATCCAAGAATAGAGACATTTTTAGAGAGCACAGCATACTAGTTATGACAGATTTGCCAAGCGTTTATTTAGACAGGGCATTCAGCGGTGTGACATGGATGAGACGAGAGGGAGGAAGACACAAAAGGAAGGTTGGAGAGCAGCACTGCTAGAGATGTCTACAGGCACAGCCATGCAGCTGTTGAGATAAGTATCTTGAATGCCAGTTTCATTATGGTAAGAGGCTACTCTGAGAGACATTGAGACACGGTGTAGCATAGAGCCGTTCGCCACGTCACTCCATTTAAATTTTCCAAGATTGTGTTTCCATACTAAACAGTGGCCATTTCCAGCGCACACAAGTATGCCAGAGCATTCTTGGGCTTAACAGCTTGAGGCTGAATTTGCAGAAAGATGGCACGGGGCCTGATTGGGCTGTAGTTTGGACAGCTGCCCCGACAGACGCTCTGCAGCCCAGGTTTTGAACAGGAAGCAGGCCAAGCACCGCGCAGGCTTCCCTATAGGCCTGTCGGACAAAATTCTCCGCATATGGACGTCTGTCCTGATATTTAGCATATTTATTGTTGATTTTGTGGCTCCAGAGCCTCAGACTGTCCCCTTGAACTTGTGGAATGTTTTTGAATAATGCACAAAATAAAATACTTTATTGGATTTTGCAAAGGGTTATTGGATGCTTTGTCGTCATCGGTCTTGAAATTGTAATCAACATTGATTAAGGACCTGTAATTATGTTACCCCCCTACCTCCTCGATTATAATATCTTTACTAATGGTGGCACAACATTACCAAGAAGTATCATTTATTTCTCAAGACATTCCTAACATGTCTCATACATCCTTTTGAAAGGTAATCGTGTGCAGAAGTTTGATTTAGATCTACAGGGGCAATCATCCTGGTCACCTTCTGCAATCAAGGCTGTGTCATTTTTTTCTGCTTTGAAGGGGAGTGAAGGATGTAGTTTGCGTTCACTGGAGCCTGCAGCCTTTTCTGCCCTGCATTACAGCTGCAGATATTAGCAGGCCGCTGGTACCAATAACCCCCGAGTATGAACTGTCAGTGACACATTAAAAAGAGCAAATGAGCCAGCTATCAGTGTCACCTGAGGCTGTGGTGTAAGCACAAACACCCGACAGGAAAACAGTCCAGCGCCACAGATTTGATTACTGGAGACTCTTTTTTTTTTTGTGCGTCTCCACTTTTCTATTGATGGATTCTAGTCAGGAGCGTTGACATTTTTCAAAGTGTGTTTTTAAAATGCTTACTGAGCAAGGTAAAGGCCAAATAGGAAGGTTCTGCCAGGTGAGATGAATCAAAGAGCTGAGGCGCTGCCAGATGTTCTCGGAGAACATTAAGGAGCCGATCGGATTAGTGAAAGGAGCAGCTGGTCACCCAGATGTTTCAGGCATGTGTGTTAAGGTGGAGCCATAAGTCTCAGTGTCTTTGATTAAAAAGTCAGTAGTTATTTACTCAAAACTCTTTAGATGGCTGGGGTTGCAGCAGACCATCAGTCTTTTAAAGTGAAAAATGAAGTCAAGTCATACTTATCTATAAAGTGCCTTTAGCAAGCAGGCAGGTCACTACACTTATCAAAGGAAGCGAGCTGATCAAAAAGACAGATAAATAAATAAAACAGGAAAAACACAAATACAGACAGCCATAGCCTTATGGTGTGTGTGTGCGTGTGTGCGTGTGTGTTACTTTGGTTTCTCCCGGTTTGTTATTTTAATCCAAAGACAGCCATTACACAGTGAAATCTGACATGGACAGATTAACCTTTATCACAGCTATGCAGCTGAATGGGCAAACGTAGACAGCTCACCAATACAGAACGAGGAGAAAGGGCATTTAAAGTTCCATTTCAAATACCACCATCCTGATGATTAAGCCCTTTCCTCGCGGCTAGCCTTTTCAAATCAAGGTGATGTTAGTTAAATATTTTGCAGTCCTTTTCTTTCTACTTCTGTTAGTCTAAGTGCCTTTGTAAGCCCACACGACTTGACAATACTTCAAACGCAGCAGCAAAGCCGCTGTGAAGGTCAGTCTCTTTGCAAGCAGGTTCTTTTTCATACAATATTCATCAAAGCCTAATTTCAAATGAAAGAGACATGACATGCAGGGCTTAAAATAGGGAATGTCAAATGTAAGAGGATGAACAAAGACTGTCTCACCAGTGGGATGGCAGACAATTCCAGGAAATGATATTATATTTTCCCTCTATAATGGTCTGTACACAAATGTACAAATTAAGTGAGATTTATATACAGTGAAAAATCTAGTTTGACTCAAATCATAATGCTCTGTACCTAATGTACTGTTTGTCCTTCAAGAACAATGAGGTTATTCTAGTTCTTCACACTGGATGGAAAACATTTCCTTTGATTTTATTTCTTGCAGCTCTCTATTGGCTCCTTCATGGTGGGAAGAAGATTGTTTTACTTCACTGGAATTCATCTTTGACATCCTTGGATAAGAATGTCAGCTAAATGCATAAACTCTCAAGCTGTATTTGGACTGGATGAACTAGTCAGATCCATATCTAGCATGCCAGTAATTTTTACAGTCATAGCAATAAACTTTTTTTTTTTTTACCCTTGCTTAAATACCCTGTAAAAAAATAGCCAGAGACGAAACTAGACCTGTACAAACTGACGTCCCCAAGGTTGTTGGCAAACTTCTTCCCTCCCAAAACATATGGTGGAGAGCCATCTGCTCAAAATGCACCTGAAAGTGTCAAACATTCAGTTCACCCCTAACTGAGATCAGTCTTTGCTTAGTTCACGTGTTTTCTTTTACTTCATCCTCCATAGCTGTGCTGGTTGGTTAAGTAATGCACGGTATATGTGTGATGTGAAAATAATGCTCAGATTAAGTAATCACCTCCATTTCTGTTATTCATCAGGAATCAGGAGTATGACTCAAATCCATATCTGCTGCCATTTATACTCTGTATAAACTTTAATAACATTATATTTGAACCATGAACTCAAATCATTCAAATAATAAAATATTTATATTTGAACCTCAGATTCAAAAAACATGTCAATATTTAGTCTTAAAGCAGCACTGTGTAATTCCTGTCCACATGCTCCAAAAAAAGAGGGGGCACCATTTCACCTCCTACCTTCACTGAAAGCTCTCCTGGCCTTTTGGCGTGCACCTTTAAGACGTTCAAAAATATTACTGCATATTACATTTTACTTTTTATTTAATTCTAGTTCCAAACTTTTTATTTCTGAAAAATGTATCCATATAATATTTACATTCTTAGTGTGAACATCTATGCTCACTGCCATAATCTGATCTGGGAAAGGTTTAAGGTGAGAGTAGAAAATGATCCAAACACATTTATGGTATGTTATAAAAGGCATGTTTACATCCCTGAGCGGAGACGTCCAGCTGATTATGTCTGCAGCTGCCATGGATGCTTTTCAAAGCTGTCATTACGGACAAATGAAAATGGCTCTGCTGTATGTCCAGCTATATTGAATACAGATACTTTCCTGCAGTCTCAATTGACACCCTCATCGCTTTTACAGATGACTTGATTCATGACATCAAGGTCAGCAAGTTTGCATCCATTAAGTAGGATCCACCACAGCCATTCAAAGACGAATGGTTTGTTTCTGATATTATGATGACTGAAATGTTGAGCCGCACTAAATGGATATTTAGAGCTAAGTAACTATTGAATTTCAGCCCTCTATGTTTTATTTACTGTCTCTTTTCTGCAGTATAAACAATAACGGCTAATAAATTAGTTGCAAGTCACATTTTAAAAACATTTAATGAGACAGCACACAATCGATTCAGATATAACAAATGGTGTTAAGAGGGAATAAGAAGGGATAGATTATATTGAAAAATATTAAAAAAAAACATTTTGTACTTTTTTTCGTACTAGCACTTTTGTAAGACATTCTAATAAATTCTGTTCTCTAATATGGCATTGAAATTGATCATCTAATAGTCTTTCCACAGAATCCTCTTCTATGACCATTTTTTATTAACATTTGACTTCATATTACTGGACTATAAGTCTTTTTGCAGAAACTCCTACAGCAGATGTTTATCTGATAGTGCTGTAGCCAAATTTAAGGAAGTGATTCCTTCAGTATTGAATTCAATGCCATGTCTAAATGTAGCAGAGGACTTGTCTGCTTCCTTCAGCCCCTCACAAATAGATCATCTTGTTGATAGTACTACAGGCTCATTATGTACAATTCTTGACTCTATTGCACCTCTGAAAAAGAAGATAATTAAACATAGGAGGTTAGCACCATGGTATAGCCAGCAGAGTCGTAAGAGGCACGTAAATCTGAACACAAATGGCGTGCCACTAAACTGGAAGAATCTCGTTTAGTCTGGCAAGATAATATTAAAACATACAGGAAGGCTCTCCGTAATGCCAGAGCAGCCTATTACTCTTCATTAATAGAGGAAAATAAGAACAACCCCAGGTTTTTCTTCAGTACTGTAGCCAGGCTAACAGAGAAAGACAGCTCTACTGAGCCATCTATTCCTTTAGGTCTAACTAGTAATGACTTTATGAGCTTCTTTAATGATAAAATTATAACTATTAGAGACAAAATTCATCACCTCTTGCCCTCAACAGGCACTGATCTGCATTCTGATACAGCAAGTTTGGAAACAGCTGTAAAACCTGATATATATTTAGACTGTTTTTCTCCCATCGACCTTCATCAAATAACTTCAATAATTTCTTCATCTAAGCCGTCAACCTGTCTCTTAGACCCCATCCCAACCAGGCTGCTCAAGGATGTTTTACCTCTAGTTAGCCCTTCTTTATTGGATATGATTAATCTGTCTTTATTATCAGGATATGTACCTCAGTCCTTTAAAGTAGCTGTAGTTAAACCTCTTCTTAAAAAGCCCACTCTAGTTTCAGAGGCTTTAGCCAATTACAGACCGATATCAAACCTTCCCTTTCTCTCTAAGATACTTGAGAAAGCTGTAGCTAATCAGCTGTGTGACTTTCTCCATAAGAATAGTTTATTTGAAGATTTTCAGTCAGGATTTAGAGTGCATCATAGCACAGAGACCGCGCTAGTCAAAGTTACAAATGACCTCCTAATGGTATCAGACAAAGGACTCATCTCTGTACTTGTCCTGTTAGATCTTAGCGCCACATTTGACACCATTGACCATCAAATTCTTTTACAGAGACTAGAACATCAAATTGGCATCAAAGGAACCGCCCTAAGCTGGTTTAAGTCGTATTTCTTAGATCGATCTCAGTTTGTTCGCGTTAATGATGAATCCTCCATGCATACCTGCATACCAAAGTTTGTCACGGAGTCCCATAAGGTTCTGTACTAGGACCACTTCTATTCAGTTTATATATGCTTCCTTTAGGGAATATTATTAGGAATCACTCCATTAATTTAAATAAATCATAAATCATTGTTATGCCGATGACACCCAATTATTTTTATCGATCAAGCCTGATGAAACCAGTTAGTTAGTTAGTAAACTAACTGTTAAGTGCCTTAAGGATATAAAAAGTTGGATTACCTACAGGGGTGTGACGATACACTCAGCTCACGAGACAAGACGAGACACAATATTGGGTTCACGAGAACGAAACGAGACGAGATTTTAAGAAAATTACAATGACAGAGTATATGACTGGACCAACAGACTTATTTAACCGATTTGCACATGCATTTTGAAATGTTTTATTATAACTCTTTACATGCATGATGTAAGCATGAGCTTTTAATAAACTTCTTCTTCCACAAATTGAAACTAAAACTAAAATTTATAAAAGTTAAAATAAAATAAATCAAATTAAATATTTCTTTCTTTTTTTTCAAACGATTTCTTTCTTTTCTTTCAAACAAACGATTTGAAAGTGGCGGGGGCAACTTCAATGGTAATACCGGTATTTTCCGACGTCATTCTGGCTGCTTGCTGCTTCCCTCCGTCTCCTCCTCTTCTTCTTTTCCTTCTCCTTCTTTAGGTTCTGCAGGCTAGACGTAGCAAAGGCGCATTACTGCTGCCACAGGTCACAAATAGAAGTTTGGATAGCTCACAAATCTCCTGAGACCGATTTTTAAAGCGACGAGAAATATCGTTGAGTTTAATCTCGTGAGATCTCGACAGGATCACCCTGGCCTCCAGCTCCACTGTAAGGAATCTTGGAGTTGTTTTTGATCAGGATTTGTCCTTTAATGTCCACATAAAACAAATTTCGAGGACTGCATTCTTCCACTTACATAACATCGCCAAAATCAGACGCATTGTATCTCAAGCGGTTGCAGAAAAACTAGTCCATGCATTTGTTATTTCTAGGCTGGACTATTGTAACTCTTTGTTATCAGGCTGCTCCAATAAGTCTCTGAGGACTTTGCAGTTAATTCAGAATGCTGCTGCACGTGTTCTGACAGGAACCAAGATCAGAGATCACATCTCTCCCATTTTGGCTTCCTTGCACTGGCTACCTGTTAAATCTAGAATAGAATTTAAAAGTCTTCTCCTTACATACAAAGCTCTTCATGGTCAGGCACCATCATATCTAAAAGAGCTCATAGTACCTTACTACCCCTCTAGAACACTGCGCTCTCAGGATGCTGGGTTCCTTGTGGTTCCTATAGTTTCCAAAAGTAGATTGGGAGCCAGAGCCTTCAGCTATCAGGCTCCTCTTCTGTGGAACAAACTACCATTTTTGGTTCGGGAGGCAGACACGGTCAACACTTTTAAGAGTAGACTTAAGACTTTACTTTTTGATAAAGCTTATAGTTAGGGCTGGCTCAGGTCATCCCTTAGTTATGCTGCCATAGGACTAGACTGCTGGGGGACTCCCCCTCCCTCCCCTCTCCCTCTTTCTGTGTGTCTCTCTGTCTCTCTCTGTCTCTTTCAGGGTTATGCCTAGTCAGGCACGGTATTAGTTTAAGATGCAGTCACATCTCCCTTTACTGAAATCCCCCCCCCCTGCTGGACGAGAGTTTCTGTGCTCTCTCGTCCAGCAGGTTCTCATGAATCGTGGCTGCTGCTGTTGTCTTGCATGACGTCCACTACATATATTATTACTGTCATTATTGCTACCATATCTCCATTACAGTTTATAGTTAGTTTATGATTTGCTGCTGCTGTGCATCTGTGTCTCTCTATCTCTATCACAGGTTCCACTGCTACTGTAATCATTTTATCATTCATTGTAATTCATTGTCATTTTATCATTCATTGTAATTGTACAATATGTTTATGTTGATTTGTTCAGTACACGTGACATCTATTGCACGTCTGTCCGTCCTGGGAGAGAGATCCCTCCTCTGTGGCTCTTCCTGAGGTTTCTTCCACCTTTTTTCCCTGTTAAAAGGGTTTTTTGTGGGCAAGTTTTTCCTCACTTGAACCGAGGGTCTAAGGACAGAGCGTGTCACTCCTGTACAGATTGTAAAGCCCTCCGAGGGAAATGTACTTTGTGACTTTGGGCTATACAAATAAAATTTGATTTGATTTGATTTGATTTAAATCCACAGAACAACATGTCAAATACCACTCTAGTGTCATGCCAGTGTGTGTAATACACACATGGACACACTACAGCATGGTTTTTTAAGGTCTGAGACTGTGGGCCTTCCCCCTTTGAAAACCTCTGCACTAGAGGATACCGTGTCAGTGTCATGCTTTTCCTTGACTGGGCGTGAATTAAATATGTGTATGAATTGTACATGTGTATGATGCAGTATCAACAGGCAGCGACAATGACAGTAGCAAAGGATGTAGGCCATGTAGTATACAGAGCAAGAAAGTCCATGTACGGAGGAGGTGGGTCAGACACAGGACTTTCACACAGGAGTCTAAAATAAACATAACTAGCGGTCCTATTTGGCTGATGTTGGTAAGTCATTATTAAAATGAAGGAACTTTGCATCAGGAGGGTGGAAAGATCTGTATTTCAGTTCCTATACTTCACCATGAGACTATCTACCCTGAATCTACACCTAAAAGCATGAAATCATGCATTATAATATTCAGATTCAGTCTTCTGGACATGAAATGTTATACATGGTTTGTAATACGTTAAAATTTACATCCTGGATCACTGTCAAAGCATTTCCTCTTTCCCCTCCAACAGATGGTTCAAACAGATCAGCATGTTTTGTGTATCTGCATAATACATTATAACCTAATGTAGCATGACATAACATAACACACATCAAAGACTGAATTGTAATGAGCTGTAACATAACACATAGAACAAAACTGCATTCAATAAATGATCAGAGCGGTTTCACCACCATGTCTGACCCACATTGTCATTTAGTACACATAATCGTCAGGATGTATTGTAATAGCTTTGGTGATTTCTTAACTTCTTCTCTAGCGCCATCAACAGGTCAAAACTATAATTTGTCCAACATATTGGCTTATAACTCAATATCTGCTAAGCTAATGGCATTCCCATCAGCCTCAGTCGTACTTTGTGTTAACCTTTTAAACCAAGAAAGGGAACACGGTATGGTATTAGACCTGCTAAACATGAGTGTCTTTACATTGCCATGTTAGCTTGCTGATGTTAGCATTTAGCTTTCACTGTGCCTAAGAAGAGCCTCTGATGGACATCAATCACACTGGTGTGATATTAAAATCAGAGGCGCGTTTGAGATCAAAAAAAAAAACACCTTTTATCATAAGACTCTATCATCAGCCATTCTGACCTTCACGTGGCCACATTGTTAACTTTCTTTTCCATCTGACAGATGTCTGACTGATAAAAATTTTTTAAAAAGTCCTTTGAAATCACCCGAAAAAAGCACACATTAACAGAAGAATGACCACCTGCATCACAATAACATCACATGCCAAAGGGAATTTGTATAATTGAGGCTTGGGTGATTTTGCACACAGACTCTGTGCCAGTAGGAAATGGGGCCCAGAGGCTGTGTAGTGTTGGTTCAGGTCTCTGGGTTTGAGCAGAGAGCGGAGGCTGAGTTAATGTGCTTCATATTCTATGTAGAGCATCGCTCATTGATAAACATGATCTGCATTCACTGCCCTAGAAAATGTCAGAAATCGACTAGAGAGCTGACTCAGGAGCCCCGGCCACACAAAAACTCAGGTAGTGAAAGGACACATAATCCATTTTAACACAGGGATTCAGAACTTCACTATTTGGAATACAGGGAACTGCTGCTGTTTTTCATTTCCCATTATGTTACGTTACCTCTCTCAGGTTGCTAATTCAAGAATTCGCATTGAGCAGTGCTTAGCAGGAAGAATAAATGGACAGAACAAAGAAGTGACGGATGAATTACACACACTTGGAGTTTTACCTTTTAGAAGTTTTAGAAGCTCGAGTTACAGGCTCGGTGTCAAAGAAAAGCCACACTAAATTATTTTTTCACTTTTTATATAGTCACATTCTTGTCTGAATATAATGTTAAAACTGAATTTTTTTCATCAGAATTAATGTATGTGTAAAAAATGCTTTATATGTGTTTGGTTTTGAAAGAGCTCTTACAGATTATGAACGGACAACAGACACTATACACAAATGAGATTTATTCCTCTGAACACACCAACAGCTACTGTATATAGAGTCATTTTGGGGTTACAAACAGTAAGGTTAACCATGATAAACAGCACGGCTATGTCCTGACACTAAACAGGCTTCATATAGCAGAGCTGCTAGCTCACCAACAACAACATAGGTACCCACACAATAACTCTCTCAAAAGGCCATAAATGTGCTTCTAGTGTCAAGGAATCTGACAGTATCTTCTCATAGCTGGTTAGCCGAGACTACCAGCTCTACACCGCCATCCCCTGACCCTTGGCGTCACACACTATAAAGTAAAAGTTGCTCCCACACTTCTCTGTTGCCATTTTTATGTCTGCTGAAACACAAAATGGGGGGAATTAAGTTATCTGCCAACACAACAAGAAATTTTCACTTTTTTAAAAAATTTCCTTTTATTTTAAAGTAAAAATATCTCCCCTCAAACAAATCCACTGATATCTTAGAACTAGTGCAGCCAGACTAAAAACAAATACATTTGTCTGGATACAAAGAAAAGATTTAAGAAGGAAAATATGCTTATATTAAACAAATATAGTGTTACTGTCTTGAAATAAAGCTATATATTTAGGAATTATATCTTAAAAGCCATACTGCTACACTAAAAACAAGGACAACAACACAAGGGGCCTCAGCCAGTTTTTTCAGATTAAAACAAAAGATATGAGGTAAGACACTACAGGTGAACAGAGTACAAATGATTAATAACTATATATTATTGGTGAATTTAGGATAAATCTACAGACACAAATAGACAAAATGGAGTATAGTAAACTCTCTAATGTGTTCTTTCTACTCATAGATATTGTGGCAAAATAGCTCGAATGTGTTTGCCTGTAGTGTCTTGCCTTAGGATTGTTTTGTTTTTTTTTCTCAATATGAGATAGCTTAAAGAAAGAAATTCATCTCAGGCAAATACATTCTCTTCTTTATTGATATCCAGAGGCAGAACAAAGGCTTGCAAAAACAGCATAAAGGCCATTGGTGGTCAAGGTGCCTATGGCAGGATAACAAATGTAGCAACACTTTAAACCTTCTTATAATAAACAACAAAGACCCTGCCTATTTATTAAAAGGTTATCAGATCGGTTTTCTGAGCGGCCGATGCACACAATTCTGCTCTTAATATGTGAAAAGATGAAAACGATAAAATGTTGGAAAATTAGATCTTCTGACTTCGACAAAGTAGTTTCGTACTTGTCAGTTTTGATCAAAGAGCTTTATAATTCTGGTAAGTTACTCAGACAAAATAATAAAATCCAAATATCAAGTTATAAAATCTTGTTAACTTAAATTGCTTGAAACAAGTTAACATAAAAAAAAAGAAGAAGCTTGGTATGAGAAATCTCATCAAGCAAGAAAAAAAAGCATTGATTGCCTTGATTTAAGATTTATCTTAGATTTCACTTTCTGTAGTGGTATGCTGTGGGAAAGGGTTGAAACTGAATTTTGGGGTGTATTTACCCTTTAAACTCCTGACGTTTTTAATCACGATTATGAATAGTTAAAAGGACCATATACTCTTTTATACCCTTTCTCTGCATTTACTCCAAAAGCTCATACTTTTCTGTTTGTGAGAAAGTTGTTTTTTAGTGAAGCGTGTTGTTTTGAGCAGTGCTAGACTGCAATGTTCACCCGAGATTTGCAGTCAAAAGTATTTCAGTGTGTTTGTCTGCTCTGGCAGCGCTGCACAGCATTAGCTCTCTGGTTATCACAGTGACTCTGCAGAGTTCATTAATTGTTCCACACCAGAGGCCTTTGAATCACGTTGTCATTTTCTAATTTGGTTTAGCTTGTGTCACTGCTTTTAGCCATACTTGCCCACTTTGTTTTCCAAATCTAATTAGAGATTGCAAAATGAGCAAATGTAACAAATGACTCATTCATATATAATGAAACAGACGACAAAGTGAAAGTCATTTTTCCTGGCACAATCAACAACATGCATTGACTGCAGGTTTGGGCTGTTACCTAGCATTTATACATAAAACATACATCAGGGCATAACTACAATAACACTGAAACACATAACTATATATGAGAAAGTCAGTTAAGACTTCAGACTTTTGTTTCTCAATCAAAAATATATTCTTTTAGAACAATAGGCTGGTGCCTGTAAAATGTTAAAACATGTTGCTATTGATATGTTATTGTTACCCATATAAATGCACATTTTCACATTATATATCTAAAAGACTGTATGTAGTTGTATGACTGAATGTAGCTGTACTTTGTGACTTTAAGGTCAGCATGCTAACAGGCTCACAATTACAACATGAGCACACTGATATTTAGGAAGTAGAAGGTTTTCATTGTAATGGTATGAAGTGAAAGTATCATTATCAGAATGGGTGATGTGAACATTAATATGTTATTATTTTTTATGAACAATTCAAAAAAGGGACATCTTGCATAACATTTAATGTCTCATATTCACAGCTAATCTTCATCTTGCCACACATCTCACAGAGGTGAGGCCAATTTTAAATAATATACAAGGTTCTTCTTTGGATATCATTCCATCTCACAAAAAACATGTTTAATCTCTTTCTAATTTAATTTCTTTTTGTGTCATAACACAGATCTAACAGAGTGGATTTGTTTTATACTCTTTCGTTGGAAGTAATCAGTAGTTTTTTGGGGGGGCTTTTTTCATTTCCATGCAATTTATTTTCTTTGGTATGCAGGTGTCACTTTTGAAACAAAACTCAAATTATTAAGATAAGATAGAAAGATTTTTTTTTTTTTTTACATCATGTGCCAACACCTTCATGGTTTGGTTCAGGTTAGATTGTAGTTCTGACCAACAAACTACAGCTAAAGTATAGAAGAGTTAATAACTAAAAAAAAGAAAATGTGACTGAACGCAAAATCAAATCATAAAAGCCAACATTTCAATCCACCTCCCAACCTCCACAGGTTTACTTTACACCTCACTACCTATAGAGCACACTTCTTCCTGTGTTGGAACTATATATTGGCATTGGATGTGAATGGAGGTGTGCAGAATCATCCAATTTGGATGTAATTCCCAGGAAACTGGACTGCATTCTGACATTCTGCATATTAGTATTCATGCACATGCTTTGGGGTTATGAAATAATACAGCCTCATAAAATGTGAAATTATATCCAGTGAGCTGTTATTTCTCTCTTTGTGTTTGGTATTTGAGTACATCTAAAGGGGGATGGAGAAACCCAAGTATACTATGTAATAGCGTAGCATTATACCATTTGGTGCTTTTAGCTATAATGACTTACACTACAGAGCCAGAACCATTTTTGGCCTTGCTGTCTAAGTGCCTGGCACTACAGGGCTGCTGTGATTTTAACAATATTTAGTAAATCAGGTGAGGTTTCCTGAAGATGGCGCTGATTATCATTTATGTGCTTAACTTCCTTTTAAGCGGTCTTCAACTTGAGCACTTGAGGGTTAACTGCCTGTCTTAAGGTTCTTGCTCAAGGGCACTTTGATGCAAGAAATTGAGAGTGCCTCTCATTAACATTCCTTGCCCAGAGTTCCCCATTTGGTATTCGTCATTCAAACCTTTGACCCTCCAATCATGAGCATGCTCCTCTAACCTCCATTGCACAGCTGCCCCAATTCAGATAAAATATAATGTCCAAAATTGCCCCCTGCTGGGAGATAATCTAAAGTAAATTACCACCATCATCTCTATCAGTCTTAATGTGGTTTCATCCATGCAACTGAGTGATATTATGACTGTTGTTAAACGTTACAGTCATTAATGACAAGCTCTAACTCTCATTGTGCTGCTTTAGAACCGCGTTGAACGAACTAGATCATTTGTTATGCTCATCATCTCATCAATCACTCCCTTCAGAGAGCCACACAGCATTAGGGTACGCTGTCCCAGCTACAGAATAGCCACTGTAACACAAGGCGAGGAGACGACTGACTGATACATCTTTGATAAATCACCCCCTGACTGACTGACTGATTGACTGACATGTAGATGGACTGCCTGCCTGGAAAGCTGTCTGACTGACTGACTAACTGACTGGCTTGTTTATTTGCTGGATAACTGGCTGACTACATTTCTGAACTCCATATAACAGATGCTTTGCTGGTTCACTGTCTGACACATACGGCCACCCCACTAGCTGACTGACTGAACGGTTGAGCAACTGACTGACTGATTGGTTTACCGACTGACTGCTGGTTGACTTGTACGTTGGATGCCGACCAAATCAATTTCAAGGAGAGCAGCAGTTGCTCAGGAGAGAACTGAGCCCAATTAGCAGAAGGAAAACTAATTACGATCAGGAGCCACGGATACATGTTTTGGTTGGACGTCTCCATTCCTCGTCTTCCTCTGAATGCTGATTAGATTCCAGTGCGGGAACAGACCTTCTCGCCGGCCTACAGATGAGGCTAAAGCCCAGCCTCTTTTGTTCCAACGTCACAATCCTTAGAGAGTGCAGGGATGAAAGACAGATAGGGGGGGAAGTAATGAAGCTGTTGACTTTGTTGTAATTAAAGAAGACAATGACTGAAGTTGTTAATCAGGCAGATGAATGTCTTCTGCTTTTGCCTTTGTATATGGATAGGAATGCTGCGCGTGGTAAGCTGATGAGAGAATTACAGTCCTCTCACTGTATTAAATAGGATCACAGAATGTGCACGTTTTATCAGGATTATACCCCTCTTTGAAAAAGATCAACACTTTTTCTGTGTCTGCCTGTACACGGCTCTTCCTGAAGCTAAATACTTAGCAATGTTGTCATGGAATCTTGAAAATAATCTATATATATCTATATATATATATATATATATTTATTTATTTATTTATTTATTTATATTTATCAAGGCCTCTCCATATAATCTGAAAAGTAAGCATATGCTGTTTGCTCATTTGACTTTTTTCTTTGGTCTGTGATCGATGTTTAAGAACGTAGTGATTAACTGTCAGGCATTTGCATGGTGTCCTTTCAGTCTAACCCTCCAAAGAGAGTAGGGCATGAAGCCTTGTTGACAAGCGATGGCTTAATTAGAGAGCAAGACCAGGCAGTGAATGTGATGATTAGGCATTTCAGCTTTCTACCTGGATTTGTGCTGGGGGTTAACTCTGTCTCCCCCCTCCCTTTAATTGATGCTTTTGGCCCTTTCCTAGCTCTGCTCCACCCGGAGACTAAACTTCACTTCCTCATGTACAGAGTGGTTTCCATTCAACAGGCCCTGCTCTCTGCTGGTTTGAGCTTTGAGCTTTGAGCTAGGACTTATTTATGGTATTTGGGTTTCTTATACCAACTACCTTTAGTTCCTTTAAAATACTACTTGTGGGCTACTGTAGAAAATATTGAAAATGACCTGTGGCGTGGCATAATGATTCTTATCTTCAGGTGATTATACACTAATGAAAACACACCTTTAATGTATTTGTATGAGGAAATAATGTCCAACAATATCAATATAATTCGGAATCAATTTGCTTTATGCTTGCTCTGTAAATACACACAGACACAGCCACTAACTTCTCATTTTGTTTAGGTAAAAAGGACACAAATGAAAACCAGTTAACTAGCTAGGCAGGTTGTGAGCTATGCTTATTACTTAGCATCAAAGTGCAGAGTCGGTGTTGGTGCAGAGCTGGTTAATTCACCGTGTTGTTAGCTAGCTCCTGCTGACTCCGGTGACTACAGAAAGAGACCATCCATGCTCTTTCTCCACACAAAGTTTTGTGTCTTTCTCTATGAACATCTTTAGAAAATCCTGAATTAACCAGTTTACTCCTGCCACTAACATGAGTTGATTTTGTGATGGTTGTTGCTAAATACTTGTCATGATCAGTGGGTTCAACCTCATACTTTTGTGTATTTAATTACACTCTGTTAGCAGGAGACAGCATTCATTGTACTCAGCGAAGTGACGTACTCTGACTGATGAGATGCAGGTTCGAGGTGAGTACCGAGACATTGTGTTAGTCAAACAACGCTCACAACAATATTGTTGGCAGCAAGTCACAAGTTGTACTGACGTTCATTATTTATTTTATAATAATAATTATAATAATATTTTTAATGTCTATTTAATTATAAGTGAACCATATATTTTCTGACATGTTTTTAAAGATTTATGGCTTCAGCAGGAACAAAGGAGCAGACAGGATAGAGAAGTCAGAAAATATTGATATACAAGAGAGAATGACTTGTCTTACCTTGTTTTTAGGCTATTCATGGGGTTTGCTGACAATAAGAAAAAAAATATAATAAAATATAAAAACATATGAGGTGAGCTGAAGCAAGAATAACACAATGTAATATCATCCTGAAAACTTTCACTTCCCTCTCTGGTTGAAAAAACCTTTTTTTTTTTACCTCTGACCCCACCTTGCGTCACTGTAGTGTGTGGCTAGATGTTGTCAAGTGGTTGCTCCTTGTTTGTCCTTGTTTGACACACCCTGGAGTACACATTTACATCACTGTAGCAAAGTAAGAAATGGAATGATTTTAAGAGGGCGTTAAGTTGCTTTTTAAAACGGAAAACAGATGCAGATAGGTGAACATGACAAGTGCTGAAAAGCTTTGAGTGGTTGGGAGACCAGAAAAGCGAAGTCCATTTACAACAGACATAAAAACATCAACAGCATTATGAATGCCTTTTTCATTCTTCATTGTTTTTAGTCAATGTTAGTTTTATCCTTATGATAACTCTGTCTGGAGGCAAGATCATGTCATTATTATAATGTACCAGGTAATATTCTTTCAAAAACAACTTAGCCTTATACACAGAGAAGACTTTCAGACATGACATTTGTGGAGGTCACGGTGGACCGCTATTTCACTGACAATGAGATTCTGCAATGACGGTAAACCATTTGCAGAAGCAATCATAAATAATACATACATGCTGCAATGACATTATATCTTAGACAAATGATATGCTTCTATCGTTATTCATCAAATCATTTGCTTAGGCTATAAAAAGACAAATAAATCAAAATTCTGTCACTTTCACTTATTGAATATGTCATCATTCACATTAATTCCTCATTACTGTGTAAGCTGAGGAAATGGAAATAAGAGGAAAAGGAAATAACATAAGAAAATATAGAAACAAAAGAAAATAAAGAAATGTATACAGACACATTGGAACAATTTGTGTACAGCACAGTGAGATGGATAAAATGAGGCATGTGGTGAGATGAGGGGAGGAGTGAAAAGGAGAGAGAGATCAGGAGTGAGATGGAAACTGAGGAGCTGTAGTGAATCAATGTGCTTGTCACATCTCCATCCCTTGGGATCCATGTTTTTTAATCTAATTAGCCAGCCGGGTCTTTGTGTTGCCTGTCTATCAGCGGTAGTGTCTCAAGGTCAGATCGTCCTTCAGAGGTCTGAGTAGAACCACCACTCCTGTTGGTATTCAATTACAGCTTAGCCTCAGACTCTCACCCTCCACACCAGACCTCTGTGTTCAGAAAAGCATACAGTGGAAACACTCAGCGTGTGTTCATACGAATTTCAACCTCAAACATACAGACACACACCAACACGTTCTCATCATCAAAAACCGCCGCTGCTTTGTCACGCCTGTCTGCGTCTCATACAGACGTGCGAGGCACCCTTTAGCGTGACACAACGTCACCCAACGCTGGATGGGTTAGTGGATGGAAGCCCAGTGAAAAAATGTCGCTATCTGACATCCTGGGAATGAGATCGGGCTGGCTGCACATGGCTCTCTGTGTAAATCTCAATCATCAGTTACAACTGGGACGCGTGTACAGCACGTGTTCGTCGAAAAACCTTTATTTTTTTTTTTGGGGGGCGTCCATGCTAACAGGTTAGAGCAGCCAGCCTGCCTGAGCATGTCAGCAAAAATAGACTGCAAAACTGATGTATTCACAGAGTTGTATCAGCATCATGCCTGTGAAATTACTCCAGTTTACTACAGTTTAAATGTCTGTATATGTGTGTGTGAATCTGCTCCTGATTAAAATCTCTCCAGTGTTTCTGTGGACAGATTTCCAGCACCACATCAGCAGCGACACCGTCTATGTGGACACTAGATTCTGCCATGCACTGCTCACACGGGCAGGATGTTCCAGGCTTTAGAGAGTCAGTCAATGACTCAAAGCATCATCAGCTATATATCTACATGTACATAAATCTGTCTGTCTGCCATCAAATGCATGAATGAACAAATTAACAATCGACCAGCTTGAAAATACACTAATCAATCACTGAGATGATTGCTGAGGTTGTAAAGATGATGCTTGTTGTTCTTCCTCTAAAGAAATGTTCTGTGTACTTGATATTTATTTATTATTTGCATGTGAACAAACCTCTTTATAGATCTAGTAACTTCTATTGACTGGTAAGATGGCCGGGTTTGATTCCCACGTGCCATGAAAATGTGACTGCTTATTGTGCTTTAAAAGGCATATTAGATGAACCACAGCAGTGCTAGATGAACGATCTTCTATTCTATCGATCCCAGAGGGCCAAGGAGAGCAGCCAAACATCAGCTCTGGCTCCAGTCTGGTCTGGCACATCGATTTTTACAAGTACCCAATACAAAGTCCTCCATATCATTGCCAAGCTTGAAATGCATCATAAAACAGTTACATTGTGGATGCATTTTCTGCCTCATAAAAAATCCAAACAGAGAGTAGACCTGCTAAGCCAGACGGCTGCCACTGCTCGAGATGTGCGGTCTGTTGCTAAAAATGCTGGCGCCCTCAGTGCTGACTGGGTCAGTAAAGATCTGCTAAACACCTGGAGACCAATGGATCAAACACCTACTAAAAAGCTTAGAATACAATGGAGGAAAAAAGCTTAGTGGATCAGCTTGGAGCCCCTTACTCATAAGATTAGATGAAACAATAATCCCTGTGAGGAAAATGGGTTGTTACCTTAGACATTTTCAAACAGGAATAGCACATAGGCGGCTTTAAACACAACCTTAACACTCCTCAGAACTTCAAACCTACAGTTAAACTACTAAAGTATAATAATGGAACAGTACTGAAGTGAATAAAGGAAATATAGATGGCATAAATGAAAAAAATAGCGCATATAATATTGGTCTGTATGTGTATTATCAGCTATTTGCATTAACAAAAAGGTACCAATTTTGTACAGATGATGAGGGAGTGATGCTTCCTCGAAATACAGAGAACAATGAAGTATTTAGCTCGAAATAACAGGTCAGTGTCGGGAAAGGGACATTTATAAAAGTCACGTATTTGAACCCAAATAAACATGCATCTTTGTAAGTAGGGCCCTGCAGTAGAAAATGGTGTCAATGGAGGGTCAAAGGTTCAATGCCCACAGGAGTCTTTCAACTGCAGTGTCCTTGAGCCAAACACTGAACCTGCTCACTGAGAAAGTGAAGTTTATACTTAAGGATTTGTTATTACGTCTCTGTTAATATGAATCTCATCCAGTCACAGACAAGTGTCTATTTAGCAGACGTTTGTTCTGTTTAAAACACCTCAGGGCAGCAGAGTCCATGTCTTTTATCATGACCTAGATAATGCACTTCTTTACTAAATACGGGATTCTCTCTTTCTCCTCTGAATTTGATCTTTTTCCTCTCGTCTTCCTGCAACCAATCAACTAATTTTGATGTATTTGCAGTCCTGTTTTCGACTTGTTCTTGGAGTGTTATGTATATTTTGTAAGAGATTACTCTGGATTTATAAGCTGTCTGCATCAGTATGATCAAAACATAAATAAATCTTCTTAGACTTTTTCTTCTCCTTAGTAGTCACAGTAATATTCACTAGTACAGCATCCCTCTTCAGCTTTATCTGATGGACAGGGGGGGTCCAGGTAGTGGTGACTTCATCTGAATGCTACAAGCATGACCATGTTCACACATGACTGAATTTCTTAATTAGCGTCTCATTCAGATGCCTGGGCTTCTTTTCTCCACAGGATCAAATCACTGTGTTATTATGAGCTAAACTGCGGGGAGGAGGGCTGGGATGTGTTGTGGTGGTCTCCAAAAGTTAAGGCGTATGATTGTTTTGGAAGTTTTTAAATTAACTGATGTTACTATACAAAAATCTGTGAATAATAGAGATGCAAATATTGTTTCACAAAAGCGGTGTCTACAAGTCTCCTATGTTGACTTAATGAACAGCATCATGTAATTACTACATGTTTTGGAATACAGGTGCTGCTGTGTTTTGGGGGTTCAAGTCTCTGCAGAGCTTTAAAAATCTGAATCTTTCTCCAGAACTGGCTGACAGATTTGACAAGGTAAGTGTGAATCAGGAAACATGTTAATTTTCAGAAGTTTTGCTGAAATTCTAGTAAAAAAAAAAAAAAAAATCATCATTAATTTCTCATGATAGGTGAATAAGCCAAGAGCATGTATCTGTTCCTATTTGCAGAGAGCACTCTGCCTCACCCATTTTCACAGATGACAACTTCCACTCTAAAACCATGCTTGCTTAAAATTGGCATGTGAAATAAATATGGTAAGTGTGCAGGTAATGTGTGCATTGCCTTCAATGAAATATTAAAACCTTTTAGGTATAAAATCGGCTGCTTCACCTGTGGGCTTTACGGCTACACTGATGCTGGTTGGCTGTCAGAGCAGAGCAGCTAATGGACATCACACACACACACACACACACACACACACACACACACACACACACACACACACACACACACACACACACACACACACACTTTCTGTTTTCTTGTGCACTTTTAGTTCATGCAACTGGCCTTTGATTTTTGTATTATTTTTACCTACCACTTTGGTCACATGTAGATTGTATAATCCTTAGAACAGTGTTAAACCAAGGCTTTATAATGGTCGACATCACTGTACTATAAATAATATTTCCTCTACTGAGCTTCAATTGCAGGAATGTGAACAATTATCATTAACTTCCTCTGCAGCACAGTCCATGATTTACAAAAAGTCTGCATTGATTTAATGTACAGGTACATTATATATAATACACATTATAGACATTATGTAAGCTGTGTCCCAGTTCTGCAGCTGAATCCTTTAGACATGTTCTGATATGAGATTAGATTATTTTGTTGTATCGATTCCATATATACACACAGTTTACCTCACGATCGATTGGATGAAAGATTAAATAGTTGCTGCCAAAGATATAATAAAACCCTGTCTCAGAGGAAGCCTGGCATAAGGTACATGGACCAAAGGGTACACAAACATCCAATGAGTTCTTAGCTCGTGCGGATGAATTTCTTTTTCATTTAAAATGAGGCAGCTCTTGTTGGCATTAACTGTTGCACACTGTGAATATCACAACAGGAGGGGAGACAAAGTACATCCTTGTCAAAGACATATGCCCACCTTGAACATACAGTAGTGCAGACACAGCTGTCACTCTGAACGTACAGGGACCAAATGGATTATGGCAGCCATCCTGGCAGCCTATACAGCCACAACACCTCCTACAGGAGACCTGCAGGAGCAGTTTGAAATCCACTGAACACATGTAGACAGCGGCGCCAAAGTCTTGTGACCTTGATTATGTAAGTGCAAGTGCTGTTTGGCACACAAGGACGGTCGGTGCTTCTTCTGAAAAAAAGGCCTTCACATACTTTTTTTTTTTTGAAAACGGATACCACCAGTCACTGAGTCAAAAGACACTATATTATGTACATCTGTGTCCTAAAGCCAGGCTGTCTTTCTCACCTGCTCTGTAAAATCTGTCATATCAGATAACAGTGGCCATGTTAGATTAAAACTAGTGTTTATCAGTGTAGAGAAATTGGACAAATGGGTTGAAATGGCAAAAAAATAAAATAAAATTTAGCAGGAAACGAATACACACAACAAAATAAAAAAGCAGCAATAGAATAGGTGAAATATGATATAGTATATCAATGAAAGTATATAGTCTCTAATCCTAATTGTAAAAGTAGGTACTAATAAATAATACATCATTTTTAACCACCAAATATTCTTTTAATATAAAATATGTATAAGTTATAGAACAATTACTGACTATATAACTTAATATGTGCATCTGTGCGTACCATTAAGATTGGGCATGCATTATATTGTTGTACTAATGTATCATCACTGAGGCTGAAAGTATTCATGTCCACTTGCAGAGATGGACTTAGTTGAACCGTCAGTGAGTGTTTTACTCTGCCAGTTGTTAAAATAAATGATGACATGGCTTCCCTCCAACATAACACGTGTACAACACATGTCTAAAAGGTGATATAAATGTAAATAGAAATTGAAGTACTTGTATGTGATTTATCCTTACACAGATTATTATCATACCTGCATTTATAGAACCAGAGTGTAATGTTTACATTGGCTCTGTCCCGTTTACATTATTGTATGAGTTTCATAATAACAAAAGCTATGATGTCGATGTAAACTTGTCTACTGAATCTGTCTCAACTCTGTGAACGAGTACAAAGATGGACGGATCTTCCAGTCCTGAGAACAATTAAATAAGAATGAATTTGAATAATTAAAAAAGCTTTGTCCATTTTCAACCAGCTTTGTATCATTATGCAAATGAACAATGTTTACTTTCCTTCCATATTGCCTCCACAATCATTTGCCTGTTTTCAATCCACATACAAAAAATGCAAAAGGGCAATCTGTAGTTCGAACAACAGCCCCCGAGCCCTTTCAAAATGCATTAAATATACATTATATAAAATCCAATAACCATTTAAAATGATAGAATTCTCTTTAAAACCATCTTACAAATGTATCTTGCATTCAAAACGTGCGAATAGAAGAACACTCTCCATCTTTTCCACACACTCCAATCCTGAACAAGTTCGGTGTATAAATACTGCTGATGGAAAAGTTGGAATAGTTTTTTGTTTTTTTTTTATCATCTAAAATGGAAATTTTGTGCATACCTATAAATCAATTACTGGCATATCTAGTGTTACATTACGTGCATAAAATCAGTCGTTGGACAAGATGCAACAAGTACCTTATCAGCTCTGCCAAAATAATTGAAAAGTTATGCTAGCTGATTGAGAGCAGCAATAAAACTTATTGGTATTTATAAATGGAACACTGTTGACTCATCGGTAAGAGGACGTACATTGATTAAATACTTTAATAACACAGGAACCAACTGGATAAAAATGGAAAATGTAAAAAAATCAAAAAACAAAAAACATGTATGTTACGTGTATGCAAATGTGTTAATCTATTTTTTATTCATGCAGCATTTATGTGTTTGCTCTTAAACCTATTTCCTGGTCCTAAGCCAATCCCCATCCCTACACACACACACACACACACACACACACACACACACACACACACACACACACACACACACACACACACACACACACACACACACACACACTTAATGCTACAATATGGCTATAAATAAACAAATAAACTGTAAGATGCCCACGTCAACGTCATTATAAATAATATGGTGAACCCTTCGTGTGAGCAAGCTAACAAAAGCGAGGTGTTGCTGGAATAAGAGCCTCACTGTCTCTGAGGTAAGACTATATATGTCTGACCTCTGACCTGCACGGTGAGAAGGCAGACACACGGGGAGCAGATCACTCTTCTTGTTGACACCCAGGTTGTGATGTTGCACTGTACACTCCTAGTGAGGAAAAGTAGATTTGAACACCCTGCGTTTTCCTGAATTCTGTCTTTCTGTATTTTACCGTGGTCATGCCTTGTGTTGTTTGTCTACCATGCAAACTTCCCTATTAGGAGCAATAACATCTTTAGCTTGACAGCCCTCAGACTTAGTCAGCTGCTCCAGTTCACCTGGGATTGGAAAAATGATGAGGTCGTCTGTGGTCAACAAGAGGCGCATCAGCAGAGGAGCATGCTGATGTAGACTGTGTACTGTAGAGTGCAGTAGGAGGACAGGAAAGGACTCCAACAGAGGAGTTTCATCTCAAATGATCAGGTCTGTAAACTACACTGGTTCAAAATAAAGTGAAACTTTAAGATGGAATAGGTGATTGTACACGCAGCACAAAATTACATAGTGCCAGGCTAGACATGGGAAGGTGGGAAAGACACCATTCACCTGATTACATGTCAGCGTATCATCAAAATTATTTAAAATCTGTTATTCATGGTAAAAATGTTACATAATGTTCCTTATGTGACATTAGCTTTTGTAATACCACTACCAATTGTGCCTTGAGAGTGTGTGTAGACTGCCTTCAATCCAACATGGGGACCACGAAATAGAATAGAATAGTGGACAAGGGAGAGAGACAGGGAGCTCTGCGAAGAGAAGGCGGCTGCAGAGCCGCAGCTTATTGAGGAACTAACACCTGGAATCATGTTGGATTCTGCTCTGATTTGGAGCCGTTTACTGGCGGGAAGGAGGAGAACTCAGAGTTTATTTTTAAACTTTGGGGATTAAAAGTGGATTTATCTTCACTCTTGGCACAGGCATTCACTGTTCACATAACTGCCATTGTGGCTGTCTGTAGCTCTATAATACAACACAGATATTTACACAGAAACCAGACAAAAAGAGAGACTGCTTGGAGAAAAGTGAAAAAGGAAGTTGGACTACCTGTTAAGTGCTGAAAAATATGTGCCTGTTACATGATTCCAGCTTTTGAGAGAGCAATTTAGGAAAGTCCGCCACTATACTATGACTGAGTTAGAATAATATTAGCCCTCATCAATTCAAACTCCATTCAGAAAATCAAAAATCAATTTATTGAGCTCATGCTGCTATAACAATATTAAATGGATTCAGCAGTTCAAAGGTACTTGCATGAATAAGTACAAATTATCTTTATATTGTAACCACTTGGCATAACTGGAAAATTTGCTATACATTTCTGAGGATATTGCATGGTTTATTGTGCATGTCTAACTGTAAACAATCTTGAAGGGTGACATTGCATCAAGGGTGGGAGGAAATAAAATGCTACCCACGATTTCTTTTGGATCAAGCGGCCAGGAATTAATTACTGCAATGTTAAAAAGGGGCGACCTTTAATGTTGTAGTTCAGTCTTAGCACTCTCATTAGCGCCTTTTCAAGACACCCAAAAAAAAAAACAAAAAAACCCACTCTTAACAAAATAACAAACAGCAGACAAATATTAACTACTAGCTAAACATAATGGAGGAGCTGAAATGAAAAATATACCCAGAGAGCAACTGCAGATTTAGTCTTTCCAAAACCAAGTCGAACAATTACATTTTCACTTTAGTAGTATAAAGTGTCATAGATAATAACAGATGCAATACAATAATAATATGAAAATCTGGAGTGTTAAGAAACAACACCATCAATAACATGTCTAATTTACAATAGACTTCAATGTGAACAGCAGGCCCACAACACGAACAGCTGGACGTTCTCTCTGATAAAAGTTTGAGACTCATTTGCAACACAATGATATTGTATTTCTAAATGTATTAATGCCTTTACTTGAAGTAAAATGTATACGTTTCAGTGATCACCTGACTGACTCTTTATGACGGACTGAGTAGTAAAAGATCCTGACACCCTCTTGAAATTCTCTGACTTGAAGCTATGCTCAGCGTTCATTGTTGTGTGTTTTGTTTCCTCTATTCTTGGAGATAATTGCACAGCGGAGCGAAGCAACAAGTCAGACAGTATTTTCCTAATAAGGCTCTCTATCAGCCAGAGGGAGCTGATTCTGCAGCGGAAGAGATTTTACGTTTTTATCTAAGAAGCGCGCCTAATGACTCTTGGTATTTGCCCTGCGGCGTCAAAGCAAATGCACGCCTCCCAATTCAATTTCAAGCACACTAAGCACATTTCATTCAATGATAATACACATCAATAATCATTAGGGCGTGGTATAGTGCTGAATTATCATCCAAAATTGGAGAGAGCATTTTGGGATGCAGGGATACTGTGTGAGACACCAGATCATGATTAGGAGTAGTTTTTAAAAGACTCTGCTTGCACTCTGAACATTTACCTGACCTGAAACACTGATCAGGCCCAGCTTAAAGAGAGCAGGCTCAGGATGGTGACGCCAGAAGTCTGCTTAATTTGTATCACAAATTAAAATGTATTTATTATAACCCATATTTGGAATAAATAGCAATAATTGAAAAACACAATAAATAGCTCAAAAAATGAAAATACTATACAGGTAAGTAATATGACATTGCCACGTTGCCACATGCCATGAAATCTATAAATAAACCCAAGTTGACATTTATTACAAGCATTTACAGGAAAAGGGATGATGTAATACCCGAGCAAGTATCATAACTTACAATTATATCTATATAAAAATATAAAATGAGAACGGAGACTGAGCCAGGACATGCAGTTTGAATTTGAGAAGGTGATGTTGTTGTTTCCTGAAATAAATGTACTGGCAAAGAGTTTCATGAAATCATTTCTCTATCACAATATGTTTCAATTCAATTTCTGCAGTTTTGGCAATATGGAAATGAACCTCTTTCACCACCTAGCTCGCGTAGTGTGGTAATCATGTTCATCCAAACTATAAGTAAGGTGTTTTTGTAAGATTTCCTGCAAAGCCAAGTGCATGGTCCTGACACCCATTAAATCAGTCACATCCCCCCTGATGGACCTGCTACAATTTGCATATCGCCTCTAAACCAGTCCTCAGATGATGCAGTCAACCTCGCATCACCCTCCAACATCTGGTGTCCAAATATACTTATGTAGGAATTCAATTCTGTTTTTAATGCTATCAATCCTGTCAAGCTGCTTCAGGAAACTCCAAGACATCAACATTAACGCCTCGCTGCGGCTCTGGATGCTGGAAGGACAGGAATTTTTAGATTCGACAACATCCCCTCTTCCACCTCTGAGGTACCATAGGGATGCATTCTGTCCCTGTTGCATATCTCTGTTTTTACCAATGATATGAGATCAACATCAAACTCCACCAGTATGGAGTAGTAGGGCAATGACCCGGTCCTGAATGATCAACATAAGAACAAAACATTTAATAAAAGCTCTATCCCCATCAAGAGCCAACCAGTTACAACCGGCTCCTTCAGGTTCCTTGGCACACATCAGCAGTGACCTGAGATGGGCCCTCAATGCAACCATCAAATTCAAAAGCCAAACAGAGACTCACCTTCCGGAGACAACTCAAATACAGTCAGACATGGTCTACTGGTCCAATTTACACAGCCATAATCCAAAGCATCACTATCGATTACTGTCTGCTATGAAAACACACCTGAGCACACAATAAAAGAATTGACAGAATTATCACCGAGCATCACCGATCGTGGGCTGCAAAACTTCCCTTACTGGGCTCCATACACACAATGCACCATTTCACGAGCAATCAAGGGCAAGGATGACCCTCTCCACCCAGCTCACCATCTTTTCAGCGTCTCACCTCTGGTTGAAGGAACAGGTCACCATCACTAAGAGACAGGACAGAATCTGTACTACTGATAAATACACACAAGTTGTAGTCTTTCTGCATGTACTGTACGTGCAGCCATGTTTCATATTGCGTGCATTTACAGCAATTCAATCTGTACTAAGATTAAAACCACTCAAGTCTAGCCGTGTGGTAATAAAAGACATCTGAAGATTGAACTTGAAAGTTTACATCCGTGTTAAGGGCTCCTTATTGACACACAGTGGTGCTTTGAGCTAAATGCTTATGACACAAATTCCAACTTAGGAAGATGGGAATGTCAATAGTTTTGCAGGTATTTAGTTACAAGTATTGGACAAATTAGAACTTTGATCTGTGGATGCTGCTAGGGAAAAGCCAGGTGATCAAAGTTATTGAAATTCATCCTGATAGAACATGGATTTGCACCAAATTTTATGACAAATTATCTATAAGTTATTTTACTCTGAAACAAAAATGTCAACCTCACATTGGCGCAAGAGGAAAAGTGATGGAAAAGAGATGATATCAGATATATATATTAGGGATGCACCGATGCATCGGCTGAACATCGGTATCGCCGATATTCGCCTCCTTAACTGCCATCGCCATCGGCAAATAAAGAGGACATTCACCGATGGCAGTGGCCGATGATTATATGGCGGGTTTTTGTAGCCAAAACACGGGCACTTCAGATCCTTTTTCCTGCGACCCTCTGTTCAGCAGGCAGCAGTATCACTCACTCACACACACCCACTACAGCTCTGGCTAACGTGCCCCTAAACTCACAACAGACACTCAGACTACCTTCAGCTGACTTCACGCGCGCTGGCCCGCCCGCCCTTAGCCTACAAAATAAAGTCTGAGAAATGTCTGCATGGAGCACAGCCGCTTACAGGTGTGCAGCTGACAGAAGTGCAGCTTACAGTGACCATCACCACCATCCGATCCTCCTTCCTCACGTCTTGAGTGTCCTGAACATATCCTGTATATTCTGTTTGGTTTCTTTTCATTTCTAACCAGTTTATGGTTTCAGTTTATGCCGAACACGCCCGATGTCTCCTCTCATTCTCGCGCCGCACGCTGCTCACTGCACCGATTCACATATACGGGTTAAAATAAATGTGATAGTATGAAAACATTACAAGTGAGAAAATGAAATGAAACATTGTAATAATTGCTGTGACCACAGCTGGACACGGTGGTCTATAACAACGTTTATATGCAGATTGGCGTCCGAGGTATAAATGCTCAGAAATCAAGTTTGTTTCATTTTAATACGTTGTAAGCTTTAGAAGCCATCAAACACATATATTTAGGAAAAGTCACGGACTGAGAGACATGTAGTTTTAATGTAAACAAAGTTATTTACAAAAGAGAAAATCCAAACGGTCTGTGAAACCGTCTTGGCCGTTCTAGTGTACTGTGTACATAAGAAACAAGGCAAAACAGTTTTGTATGATGAAGAGCTGAAAGACTTTAAGACAGTTCAGTAATGTTTCCGTGGCACAGAGGAATAAATAACAAAAAAAAAACATCGGCATCGCCAAGTTGTTATTTTAATCATCGGCATCGGTATCGGCCCAGAATTTCACAATCGGTGCATCCCTAATATATATACATATACATATATTCATCTGATATTTGAGTCTGGACCACTGACAATATAAAGAATGGACAGAGCATGTGTGACGTCAACCGTAGGTTTCTGAAGTGCCATTTTAAAGTTCAAAATATGTGACGCCATGTTGGAAGTCCTACTTCTTCTGCCTCCTGAAAAATCTAAAAAAAAAACCCAACAAAGACATGAATCACTGGTGGGCCTGAGGCGAGCCGAATGACACCTGGGTGCTCAAACTACGGCACCAAACTGTCAATCAAAGCACGCTGTTATGTTTGCATAACTTTAAGCCTTAATATCATTTGAATGGGTGAGTTCACACTGCACAGCCGTCCAGCTGTCATAAACGGGAAAATTAGCTATAGAGACCAAAACCTTTTTTTTGTACCAGGCTGTAAACATCAACCAACAACAACCTTAAGTGGCAGCTTGAGGTATTACAGTTTTTGGCACGCGCGTTGGCTACATTTCCCTGCCACCGAGGTTGCCAATTGGTCTGGACCAAAGTGGTGGACCAATTGAACAAACACAACAAGTGCTATGTTTTTCTAGGGGTGAGACTGAATATGCATCCTAATTACACCTAATGTTCATTTAAACTGAAGCAGAATTGCTGGGTTGGCATCATGATGAAATTTTAAGGAGGTCGTGGATCAGAGGTCACAGAGTAAACAATATATTGACAGAACAAAGGAGAAAGGCTCTTTTTCGTGGTTAACAAGACAGATTGTGATTACATTCAAGAAAGTCACTGAGGACAAGAAGAACGCAAGATGTAATTTAGGGAGTGGGACATCACAATGATTTTCCAGGTTATGAGGGAAAATAAGGACTCTGCTGACAAAACAAAACAAACAGCTGCCAAGCCATCAGACTCTTCACTGAGACTCGCTGAGATTTATATGAACAGAGGGAACAGTAAACTCTAATGCATGGGCTTACAATAGCGAGCAGACAGGGGTAGAGTGTTTCGCTTGAGGGCACTCCGCCACAGCGCATGGCTGTTGATGGACACGTTAACTGCCGTGGGGAAAGACAAAAAAAAAAAAGAAGCAGTGAGAGCGGAAAAACATACACGCACTATGGCAAGTATTATCTCAGACAATTAGCTAGTTTATATAACGTGTCAGTTTTTTCTCTTTGAGTTCATTTCGCTGCAAATGACATCCTAATTAATTGCAGGCGAGCTGATAACAATAATTTGTCCCTTTAAAGATTGGGACTGTTTGAAATGTCTCTGGACAAACGTTTGATACTTTATCAAGATCTGAGCTTTATGGCTGAAAATAGTCCATTGTGTAGTGATGAAAGAGTGGCTAAATCTGGGGACTAAAATAAATGGTGAGAAAGCGGCAACAAAAAGAATGGGATCTTTCATTGAGGGATTTTACACCAAAATCATCTAAATTGTGTTGGAGAAATAATCATTACTTTAACTTGTACTTTGAAAATGATCTTCTCTTCTTTCCAACAGTGCTGAAATGCTTCCTTTGCTTTAAACGACCTGGTTATTAACTCCTGCAAAACATCAGATCCTCGCTTCCCACTGAGTCATACCCCCTTATCTTCTTCCTGTTCTCTCTCTAAAGTCATCTTATCTTGCTGGAATAACTCCTTTACCTTTCTCTGTAGTTCAATTTTCTTTTCTTTTTTTATTGGAGTTGCCCCCTCGCATGATCATTCATAGGCTTCAGTGCCCTACAATAATGAAATATGTTATGACGTTAAGTCCCTGATTATCACAGTAATGTTCTTGATTTAGAAATGACTCATCCTCTACTCTCCCACTCAAAATATATGTCTGACCAAAGATGAGCATCTCAGTCGTGCAGAAATAGATTTCTGGACTCGCTGATAATGACTTTTAAAAATTAGGAGTCTGTCAAAGACTGCTGTGGCCCAGTAAGGCGTTCTCATTTTGACAAACCTTCCTTGTCCAACACATTTCATTGTGTTTCTGCCAGCCACAGACAGGTGTGTGACCCCCGAATCAACAAACACAACAGGCTGAGTCGGTCTCAGAGCAGCACCACACACTTGGTTTCAGTGACTTTAAAGCCCTTGAGCTAAGGTAAACAGAAGAACTGAATTGTGTACAGAATGTGGGAATAAAAAAGAGAGTTAGACTAACACATCCTACTCTGTAAAGCTCCGGTTTTAGCTGATTTTGCAATAGCCTTTAGCTACAATGCACTAAAATGTAAATAAAAATCAATCTGACAACACCCTGTAGAAAAAATGTGGATGATTATATTATACAAATCATAGCTCTTTTATCCCGAGCTGACAGATAAATTATACGCAAAGCAGACAATAAATAAATGAAACAATGATTATTTCCTGATATCATTATTGCTTATGTCAAAACAACAACAAATGTGTTGTAAAACTCTGCGGCTAACGCTGGCTTCATCAGCAGCCACAGCAGCAGATTTATGAATTAAGCATGGCAAGGTTAGCAACCCTCATTTCCTGACTACTGCTCCTGCTGGCAGCGGTTACCCTCCTTGGGTGGTCAGGTTGGAAGTGTGCGAGTATGCGTGTGCTTTTGCGACGGAGTCATTCGTCTCACCGACACCTGTCAGAACCCATCTGACCCTCACCTATACAGAGGTTTTAATGAGCGAATCCATAATGCGGGCAACCTCAGCCAAGGGCTGCTGAACACCCTTTCTGATTAGATGACCCCTCAGATCTTTTGTCATGTGACCTGTGGCTCACAGCAGTAATCATCAGGTTGTGGTCGCGGTCAAAGACGGCTGCACTGTTAGATGAGGTAAAATGAGAGGATACTACCTTAAGTAGTACACCGGACGTTGAGATTAGTACGACACATATTTGCGTTACTTTTGAAAGCAGTGTTTACTGCACGATATACACACACACACACACACACACACACACACACACACACACACACATCACAGTAAGGCAGACCATAATAAAAAATGTCACATAACATGTACATAACATCAGAAAACCAATGATTGTAAAGTCTCAGTGTTACGGAGCCAGCAGTGAGCCATATTTCTACCTTATTTTATGTTTTGTCACAAAACCCACTTGTGTCTCCCTCTTTTTTTTTTTTCCATTTTGTTCCCATCATGATGAAATCTTTGAGAAGTGAGGAAATTCAGTCAACTATTTCAGCCAAAAAAGGTTCTGGGGACTGAGAGACATGCTGCCGCCTTGAGCTTTGAGTTGAAGTCATTTCAGAACGATAATTTCCCCCCTTTCTCTGCGAGCAGGTTACCTATAACCACTCTGTCAGCTTTCTGAAAAATCCTCGGCAGGGGATTGCCAGCTATAAAGTGTGCATTAAACAGACCTATCACAGAGCCAGATGATTGGCTGGGACTGGCACTGGTGTCCAATAATACAGTCTGCTTTCTCCAATTTCAAATGACAGACAGGGAGATGGGGGACAATAAACACATTTTAACTCCTCACACACACACACACACACACACACACACACACACACACACACACACACACACACACACACACACACACACACTCTCTCTCTCTGACTCACTCAGACTATGGCTTTTTTCTTGTTATGGTTTAATCATCAAATCTATCTCTTTCATATTGAACACTGAAGGTTTTCAATTTACCCAAGGTATGATTATGTTTCCTATTCCTATTGATATCAGAAGAAAAAAAAAAAACATACGCGTTGATGGCCTGTTTTGTTCTTTTATTGTATCGCTGCACTCTTTTTAACCTCACCACCGGGACTGATTTGCGTATGAATGCGTTTTTCCGGTTCACCATTTTAATTTTGCAGCAGGAAAACATTGGCCCATGAAATAGGTCTGTGGAGCATTTATAGGTGCGCTTATTTAACAAAATAATGGATTTGTACAGCGGAGAAAAAGAAAAAGGGCTCTTCCTTTCAGGTGAGAGGAGACAGGCTCTCAGAGACAGCTTGTTTGGAGAGCTGTGGGATTATTTCACTGTTTCATGTTGAACGTTATCATGGGCAGGCAGACTGATGTGGGCTAAAACCAGCAATGCATCACAACACCTAACCAAGGTCAAGCACTTTCTCTGTCTCTCTCTGCCTGTGTCCTCCAGTCGAAGGGAGATTTGTTCTGGAAAAAGTAAGATGAAATGTCAAGAGCAGAGTGATTGCCTGGGAAAGGGAGATCCTAATTAACTCTCTCTGGTGGAGATCTCCCTCTACCTCTTTCATACCCCGTGTGCCCATATGAATCTTTCATCTCATCTTCCTTGCCTCGCCTCCGAGGACACGGCTCCGTGCACAAAGCCAACCAAAGGACAGACGGATACAACGAATGCAAAGGTCAAAAAATAAACAGTTTGGCCATGAATGACAGACCCTCTCTAGGGGATGGACACAGACAACAAACGAATCCCTGCAGGACTAAATCCAAAGCACAAGCGAGTAGCACAGAAGAAGCGACATCAGCTAGAGCTTGTCATTGAAGAATAGAATATCGACCACTCAGTGACTTCCACGGTCAATCCTATGGATATGATGTGGTTTGTTTGGGCCCTTATTTGCTGTATAATTAAAGCAACGTTGAATCGAAATTAGTATTCTTGCAATTTGGTGCTCCCCACTCAGAGTGCAATACCACTGTTATAAATATAGACGGATGTACATGCGTATGTCGGCGTCTGTCTTTCACTCTTTTTCACAAAGCTCTTGCCAACTTATATTTTCTCTTCTTAGCTTCATCCATGTGTCTTTGCTAAGCCCAGTTATATTTCCTGCTCACCCAGCTCCGGTTCTGGCACGACACTGGCTCTGCTCCGCCACACCGGGGCTTGAAAATCTCCTGTGGTACAAACACTAACACACCCTGGTGATTTGAGCTCACAATCAGTCTGGGCAGTTAATAAACTAAGCTAACATTTGCGCACACATACATCATCAGAGTTTGCAGCAGTTTACTTTACACTCAGGAAACTCTGTAAATCACAGAGAGTTGAGGTGGAGCACAAAATTACACAGTAAAGCAACAGGTGTACAGGGCACCAATTAAAAATGATTCAAACTAAATTAATGCCAACTGTATAAGACATACATTCACCTGCATCACAACAGGATTTACAGAAACACTCACAGCCAACAGCACAATAAGTAAATTCAACATTCAACAACGTTTCCAGTGCAGGTGCACTCGATTAAATCCAACAGCTCATTAACAAAATACACAGCTCACAACCACAAATAACATCTAATATTAAACACAAACGAAGCCTGACAGCAAGCTATGGTGTCACATAACGTTAGGACAAAACACACGGTGACCTTATAGGCCTAAATTAATTATAAAAATAGCCTTACCTTGTGCACCTTTTCCTCATGTGAAATCATCCATAATATCTTTCATCGTTTTTTGGGTCTTCTTAGTCCTGATTTTTAATCCTGGACGAGAAAGTGTTCCTCCAAACTGATTTTCTTTTCTCCCCTCCACCTTTTTGGTCTTTTATCCATGTCCTTTGGACTTTATTTTTAAACTCCGGTCTTTCTGTCGTGATTTCGTTTGATTATTTCCCCCTTGACCTCTGACATTACATGGACTGATCCACTTGAGGAGGCGGGGGGTGTCTCTGCTCGGGAATGTGTAACCCCCAATCAGATGGTCTGTTCCGCGGCTGGTCTGTCGCTCAGGTGGGCATTTTCCAGATTAACTGTACCAAACTTTTGGTATTGTATAATTTGATATGATAAAGATATTTTTGTTTTGATTTTAAGGATACTGATACTAATAATTTCTTTAAATACAAAAAAATCAATAATATATATATATATATATATATATATATATATATATATATATATATATATATATATATATATATATATATATATATACATGTAATCTAAATGTTAACATACTGGTGTTGCTTCTGTGGGGCACTTTGTTGTATTTTGCTGTAGTTATCAACAGGTGAAAGGTAGCGCTACACCACATTCTTTGTTAATTTACCTGTACCTTCTGCTAACTTTCACATTGTGAAAATCTATTAAAAAAAACAAACAAACTAAAAAAGCAGTCTTTAAGCTGTAGAGGCAGATAATATGAATGCCAGTGTTGGTGGCTGAGCTAAAAACACTAAGAGAGAGGTGGTTCATGAAGCAGCTTTGATAAATTAGCTGCAGTAGGCAAGGTGTTTTTAGATGGCTAGCTGGCATGTAGTTTAAGAATACAAACATTTAGAGTCTGTTGTTGAGTGTCAATGCTATCACCTTAAAACCTTGAATTGGGACCTCCAGGTTTTTTTTTCAACAACATAACATTAATGGCTTAGTTTAATAAAACAGCAATACAGCACACACATAGGTCAAGCTTGAATAAATTGTAAATTCATTCATTCATTCATTTGAGTTTGGAATAAAACTTCACAGCCCTACTATGTAGCAGTCACCAATAAACGTGATGCCGCAATGTTGATTATATCTAAATATCATTGATTGTTCTTTCTACAAACAAACAAACAAAATAAAAACAAGTTTACTTAAAAGTTGACTTTCCTCTGGTTTGAATATGAGAACTCTTGGAGGGTCAAACAAAGCAAATATCTGTAGACACACAGTAAATTATGTGTGATTGCTTGGTACAAACAAAAAACATATATTTTAAAACTATGTAGACCAAAGCTGCTACAGCTATGGAGGTCATTTCATAGATAATAATTGAAATTTGGCATGCAGTTGTAGTCAGAGAAATTGCTTTTATAAAAAATTCAAATGAAAAACAAAGTAAGGGGAAAAATGGCTTTTAGTTCCAGCAGGAAGTCCCACAATTTGTCGGAAAGAAATTAAATACTGGTGTAAAATATCAGCTATTGAGCTTTAGGACAAAAAATAATAGTTATTGACCTTCAAATATCAGTCAAATCCTGATATCAGACTGAGCTGCGGGTGTGTTGCCTTTGGTTCTGGAAAACGATGAGAACCGGGAGGTTTTGGATCAGTCTGAGGCCCACTGAGGAGGTTTCTCTGGGGATGGATCATAAGCAGCCCCCTGCAGAGTTCAGAGATCAAAGCCAACCAATTATAGCAGAACTTACACCTCTCTGTCTCGCTGTATTCATGCTCTCCACTGAATGACTGGAACCCTACTATGACTACTGCCTGGTGTATCCCACTCAGGTATTTTTATTACTGTCTGCTACAGAGGATATCACTCTACATTAACTTGGCAAATAAAGAGACTTGGATCCTCATTTCGATGTGACAGCCAAATCATCTGATAGTGGAAATAAGCATTTGTATAAATAGAAGCGCAGGTTAAAATCATTGACCTGCATTTATTGTGGCAGTAAATGCTAATCTTTCATTTGTCTTCTGTTTAACATTATATTAGTTAATTTAATTTAATTCATTCAGCAATATGCTAATCCTGGCAACATAAACAAACAGAGCTTTACTTGCTCAATGCAGGCTTTTGTGAAACCACTCATGTATGAAATTGATGTATCCCTTCATTGCTCGGTATATTGTAGTGGGCCATATCGATAAAGGTCAAGTGCTTCACTGAAATGTACTGGGTGGGGCAAGAAGTTATCCATCAAACAAGACATGGATGTGGCATGCATGGTTAATGAAGGTAGGCCAGCAATCACATGTATCATCTGGGCTTTGTAATGATGGATGAGGGCTGCACAGATTCCTGTAGAAAGCATCTCTATTATTATCATTATTATTATTATAAGCACAGTGGAGATTATTACAAACTAGACAACAGAGTGGAAAGATTCAGTTGAGGTGCCTTATCTTTGTAGAATTTGGGAGGATTTGTTATATTGATCTACACCTGTTTGCACACTTGGAATAAACTGATACAGAGTTATTTTTCTAAAAACATTGATGAATGAGTTCAATTCTTCCTTGTGTATATTGCTTGATGTACATTAAGAGAAATAAACAGTAAAACCCAACAAATTACTAGCGTCTTGTCTGAAGACTTGATTGAATGAGATGCTGTCTGGAAGGCGAAGAGTCTTCCACAGATGTTTATCGAAGGATATTGAAAGCAGGAATGGATT
>JAAROE010000155.1:0-24050 GCA_036365135.1 Miichthys miiuy | reverse complement strand
GGACTCTCTTGGCCCTGTGTTTCATCTCTCTCAGACTGTAAGACACTAGTGCCCACCTATCTTATTGTTGGATGTTTGTAGCTCAGAGGAAGACCATGGTCTCATACACCATTCAAACATAAGGCAGAAAAAGACAGTGCTCCGTGGTGTAAAGCATAATATAATATTTATCATAAAGTATTGATCAAAAATATTTCTGGAGGAGTTTCTGATCCTTCATGTGAGGCCCACAAACAACAACAGCCATATTAGAATCTGGATTAGTGCTGATCCATTCATATGAACTGTGTGTGTGGGTCAACAGCCATACAGAGTAAGAGCAAAAGACAGAAAGTAGTAGAGTATGACTGAGTGGAGGACATATTCTGATCATGGTTTGCATGAGCAGGTGAATTAAACTTAACACCTTAATTTATTAGAGTTAGTTAGTTCTGAAATGGCTGAAAATGTGATAACAAGACAGATTAAGTTAGCCTCAAACTGATAAACTGTAGTTACACTAGTTACTGCACAGTTTATTTCATTATATTTTCAACTAAACAAAAGTTTCTGTTCACCATCTCAACTGTCTGCCCTTTTTCAGAAAGTTGTTTTTGCTCTCAAGAGACAGCATGGTGCCTGAAATGTTTTGTGACATGAATATTTTCTAGTTTCTGTTGCGTGTTTTGTGGAGATAGATATTACATGCAGGATTGGTCTGTCACATGGCACAAAAATGATTCTCAGCTTGAAGGTGAAGCAGGGACATGTAGCAGTTGGTTGCTGCAATGTGTTTTGATGGGATGGGTGTCACACTGGTTGTGCCCTCCTGTGGTTTCTATGTAATGTGGCTTGATGTACAAGTGATATTTTCTTGCAGGCCTTCTCTTTTTCCAGGTTGTGCTGGGATGTGAGTGATGAGCTATGTTGACCCTGTCCCTGAAGGTGGTGACTCCAAACCATTTACACTTTCCTCTGTCTGATTAGCCTGTGTCCCATCGTGACCTGGAACAACAGGCTGATCATGGAGGAAGTTTGTTGGGAAACGGCCTGCTGGCTGCAGAGATGAAAAATATTTTTGTTTGTTACCTTCAGCATGTGTCAGCTAACAGGCTAACCAAACCAGAGCATAAAGCATACATCACTGTATATGATACCAGCCATTAGCTAGCAGATGTATAATTAAAGTACAGAACCACTGACAGTATAAAGAATGGACGTCTGAAGAAGTTGTGGTGGCTCTATACCACCAAGCTGGCAGTCCTGCCTCTTTGGCGTTAGCTTCTTTTTGCAGCCATGGAGGTTGCCGCTTGGCTAAATGCGATGAAGATTTTAAAATGGTCCCTCCACACATGTGTTTTGCCCAATTAGACCTCAATTTCGCTCTCATGTTGGAGTCAGAGAGTCAAGAGGCGATTTGCAAGCTGAGCATTAAGACTAGTGACAAGGAATTAGTTAGCCTGGCTTTAAAAATACACCCGCCAACAATTCTGCAGTTTACTTTACTTACCGCTTAATTCCAACACAAACAAACATGCAAAATGACAATTTAGCAGTTATGGCAAAAACATTTGAGGTGTTATGCTGGTGACAGCTTGACTTACATGCTGATATCTAAAGGGTAACTTTGCTGTTTTTCAACCAGCTTTGTTTCATTGTGGCTGGGATGCTTATGAACATGATATGCATATGAACATGGGGATGGGGGCCTGAAACTAAGGTCAAACTGATCAAATACACTTTTCTGCTAGAAGCCAAAACTAAGCACCGCCCAACTCACAGTCCGCCACCCACCAGAGAAGTCTTTATTGTATTATTATGTGCAGTTCAGTGCATTTTCATTACTGTATCAAAAATTGTAAAACAATATTATTCTAAAATAGACCATTCTGCATAATTAGTACTTTTACTTTTAGTTTTTAAGTATATTTTGTTAATAGATTTGTACTTGAAGGATCAGTATGTAGTGGCATCTAGATCTACTAAAGCAGGAAACTGTGTGTCCTCTCACCACCAAAATATTCATTCAAATCAGAGCAATGTTTTTCCTTAACCTTAGCCAAATGCATTAAGTCAGTTACCATGAGCAGATGTTGTAGGAATAAAGGATTTAAGGATCTCTCCAATATCAACCATCTGTCAGGCAACAGGGTTTTCAGACTGCAGTGCGATCGTGGAATGCAGAGAGCATCCTTCAATTAAGGTTCTTGTCGAGGACTGGTAGATGCCAAGTGCACTCTGCTGAGGTGAGCCAAAGGAGTCATAAAGAGCCGTAAGCACCTTGCTGAGATTGCCCTTACTGTAAGATCAGATCCAGCCGGAGCTGCATGTGTCGCCTGTGCCAGAGCTAACACAATGAAAGGCTCGTCAGATGAAAGAAAATGGACACTTGTGGTTTCTATGACATTTCTCAGGAGTAACCCTGAGTGAGCACGGAAGACACACTCTGTGTTTGAGTTGCTTTAAATCTGGATCAAGGTGAGCCTGACTGGAACCAAGCAACAATCTGATCAGTGCCAGATGATAAATAATAAATGACTTGTGGGGAAAGGCTTTTAAACACCGTGAGTGCTTGTGTACAGTTTCCACATATTAAATGCTGAGGAGGGTTATGTATGCTCCACATTCTCCAGTCAGCTGACAGGCCCTTTAGAGCTCCATATGGTACTGCAGCCTGGACCAGGTTTTGTTTCCTGGAGAGAACACTAGACAGAAGCTACCTGCAGTATACAGGTGGAAAAGTGCAGAGCTCTTTGGGACAGTGAGATCTACACTCAGGTTCCAAACCACATTGACATTAATCTGTTTTGTAGCAGTGTGGCAACAGAGTGAGACAAAGTACCTCGGTGCTTTGGTGCTTGAGACCCTGCTGTGCAGTGAAAATGCCCGATTCTATAATGAAGGCCTAAGCTGGCCTGAGGAGGTTCAACATTTTGATTGCTGAGTTGATCATTTGTGGCATGGAAGCAGGGATCAGCCTCACCACTGTCATATGTACAGTACAGTGTTCCTGCAGCTCACAACAAGGCCCCGTGGAGTTTTCTTGTAAATGTATTTTAAAACCTGTATTGTTTACATATATGTTTACTTCACTGCCTTGGTTGTGTTTCTTGGCTCATTACTGCCACCTGTAGTTTAGTGGAAACCACTGGCTGGAACACAATATGTACTGTAAAGATGCAGTTTGTATGATTTTAATAGAGTTAAAGCACCTGCTAACAGTTATATAGTTAGCACATGTAAAATTACAGCTGCAGTACACTGATGCAGGAGTGGTATGGGCAAAAAAAGTAATAATTAAAAGTAATAATAAGTAATTAGAATTAAAAGCAACTTATAATACATGTACAAACCTTCCATCTGAATGTGGTTTGATTTCTCTCTTTGAAAAGCAGAGGGTGATTTCAAGTTTTCTTTTCTGTTTCAAAAACAATATTTTTGGGGGTGTTATATATTCACTGAGAAAATTCAAAGGTCTGTGGTGTCCGGTCACTCATATAAGCTTCTCTTTCTCGGTTCATATGACTCAGAAACTATAACTGCGTGATAGGACAGATGTGCACTTGTTGCTGTTAAACCAAGCGGTAACCTCCGTGGTTGTGACATGAAGCCTATGCACAGAAGTGCCCAAAACTGCAGTTCCTTAAATGGCCACTTGAGGCTGACTACAAAACAAGTCAGTCTACATAACGCTTCTTACTGTCAGTTAAACAGCTTAACTTGTAGATAAAATGAATATATTAATACTCAAAGGCACTTTACATGGTCACAAAGACAATAACAGAAACAGTAAAGACAATATGAGTTTACAAAAGTAAACATGAACAAAAATAAAACATTCTAAAAGTGCAGCAATAAAAATGATTCATTAATTTCTTCAAAGATAATTAATTAAACACACATTGATTAATTGATTGATTGATTAATGCAGTGTTTTTGTGGTATGAAAACGGTCCTTTAATACCACGTTTTGTGTATGCTTTACGTGAATTGATTACTTTTCTGACTTATCCTCTGTGTTTTGTTTTGTCTTTGTGTGATGAAAAATACTGTACGACAGTAATCTTTAAAGACCTGATATTAAATACTGAATGAGTTTCTGTTGAGAAGCCTGATCTCTTTCATTATTAATTCATTAATTACATGAAAACAAATGGAAAAAGCAAAGCCACAATCATATATCCAAAAAGTCATTAAACTGAGACCAAACCAGTCATATCATGTCAGTCATCTGTGTCCTAAACCTAGAAATAAAGTAAATGAGTTTTATTATGTTGTATGTTTTAGGTTATAAATTGTCCCAGAGATGGAAAAAAATCTGGCATGTATAAATCAAACCACCCATCTCTGTTTTGTGTAGGGGTCTGCATGACTTTGGCCCATACTGTCCATGTGTCACCATGTATCACAGTGCTTGATGTACAACAGTGTCTGGCTGTTTCTAAATGTCAGCTTTCTCCAGAATTCAGGCCACAGAAATAGAATGAGATAGAAGTGATGCTCGCTGCATCCATTCCAAATAAATAGTAACAGTCTTAGAACTTTTACTCCAACTTCCTGAAAGAAACAAAGGAGGATGACAGAGCGAGATTTCTAAGAAGTGCAAATAAAAATTGATTACAGAATTAAATCCTTGATGAATGTTTTATGTGAGAGCCTGTTCTTCAGCTGAATGCCAACACAACAGATTATCACGAGGCCTGTGGCTGTTTAGTGATTTAAGCAGGTAAAATAATAAATAAAAATATCCAATCTGATATTCACAGCATTTGAAAATGCCACCCCGAAATCATCATTCATAACCACAAAGTGTTGAGATTAAACTGGCACACCGCTGACGGAAAAAAAAGGAAAAAACGAGGATACGTCATTCATTCAGAAATTTAACACCACCCGTGGGAAAAGTCTGCGTCTTGGCCAAACAAAGGGAAGGTCACAGACCTGAGACACAAGACTCAGCTCAAGGATCAACCAAAAGATGCCACTGGTGGGAATTAATAAATTAATATGATTATGTAATATTGAATATTTTGACGTGATAATTTTGAGTTTATTAATGTAATATTAAAAACAAGTAGAAATGTTTAGTCACATCATTAGCCTAATTTGCTCAGCCTGACTCTCACCTTTGGTCATGAGTGTAGTGACCGAAAGAATGAGATCGCGGATACAAGTGGACAAAATGAGCTTCCTCTGCTGGGTGGCCGGGCTCAGCCTTAGAGATAAGTTAGGCGCTCGGACATCTGGAGAGAGCTCGGGTACAGCTGCTTCTCCTTCATATCGAAAGGAGTCAGCTGAAGTGGTTCAGGCATCTGATTAGGACGCCCCTGGGCACTTCCTTTGGAGGTGTTATAAGTAAATGTAAGTAAAGTCAGTAAAAAAAATATAATTAATAAAATAAATAAATATATTTAAATTGATTTGAAATTAGTTAGGTAATATGTAAACTGTGTTCAATAAAACATCAAAATAAAAATGTAAACATAGAAATCATTGTGCGTGTCATTTATTGTTTATGACAACTACATTTCAACTGTAATCTGTTTATAAAGGTTTGCAGTCAGTGATAAAATGAAATATTAGGGAAAGAGGATAGGTACTGGCCTCCTGTCATTCTTTGAACAGGATAAGTGACTAGACAGATGAATACATAGATTGTTTTTAAATATCAACACATTTAAATCTACATTGTTTGATTAACTGAGCCATGTCCTGCAGTGATGAAGCACTGGACACCATTTTGAAGGGCTGAATTTAATAAATTAAAACCCCTTTTCTGTCTTTTTTTCACCTGCCCAAAAACGAAAAGAAAAGAGAGAGATACAGTGGCACAATCAGGGAAATACATGGATGTGATGCAATACTGGGGCGGCTGTGGCTCGGAGGTAAAGCGGGTCATCCACTAATGAACCCCAAACTGCTCCCGAAGGCTGTGCCTAAAACTGATGAGCAGTTGGCACCTTGCATGGCAGCCAATTCCATCAGTGTATGAATGTGTGTGAATGGGTGAATGAGATACGTACTGTAAAGCGCTTTGAGTGGTTGGAAGACTAGAAAGGCGCTATATAAGTACAGTCCATTCAATTTACTGGCCCTAGTAATAGCATGAATCTTTGTGAAACTGTAGCTCAGCATTAATCACAGTGGATCTGGATGGATCAGCTTGTCCTCATCAGAAAAGCAGTCATATAGGTTGCAAGCAGCTTATTATGACCCTGTGTTGTTAGATGGAGCTCTACTGCCACAAGGAAAGAGGATGCGGTGGATAGATTGTATCCTGTCACTTGTAAGAAGCTCAAAGTCAAAGCTGACTCATCTGAACTTACATACCTAAATAAACTTGGATGTAATGTAAATAATGTTCTTTTATTAACCCCAAACCATGATCATGATCTTTTTGACAACCAAACTAATTAGAAATGGTGTCTAATCCTAACCAAACACAAAACCATGGAGGTCAGAGGTATGCCTGTCGCTGGCAGTGGAAAATTGTTTAGGTATTAGGACGTGTTGAGCATCTGATGAACAATAAGCCGTACACTGCATACAAGGAAAAAATTTAAATCATAAATAAAATGACCAACAAGTGACATGCTTATCCATATGACTTCTGGTCCTTCACACACAATGAGTTCCATCAGTTTCTTAATTGGCTAACATGAATACAACATTTCACATATGAAAATAAGAAGTGACAAAGACACTAACCAAACCCACTAGAATAAGACTCAGCGATGACATAAATCACCATACATGAACCTTCCTAATGAGTCAATATATTAGCTAAAGTTATCATAGTAACTTAGTCATTGCATAACATAATGACTGCAAAGCCTCGTGTGACAACCGGCTCTACCTCCTGAGCGTCAGCCGCTGTTGTTAAGGCATCACAACACTCATGCTTCCATTCAGGACACCAGGGCTCACTGAATGGTTTATTCAGTTTGAACAGTCACCAGATCTCAACACAGGCACTCTCCGTCCCCTTCAAAGCACAAAATGAGGCAGTATCTTTTACAAGAATGCTGTTAATCCCTTCAGTTCCACAAACTTTATCGATAAAGGCTAGTGGTATTGATACCAACGTTGGTATCACTGGTATTGATCAATACTTGCGTGATGAGATCGATACTTAAGTTACATTTTCTCTTCTCCACGTTCAGTACACAACTCCCGTTACAGCACAGTGGTTGTGTGCATGTGGTAACACACTGCTCCTCTCAATTCGCTCATGCTCTCTTTGCCCCTCGTCCCCTGACTTTCAGTAGTGGTATAATACTGGCCCTGTATTTACTTGGTATTGGATCGATACCAAATTCTGTAGTATCACACACCCCTAGGACGAGCTCTGAAGCTGTTCTGGAGGATTACCAAGACACTTCATGTTGGTTTTGCTTTTCATTTTATGACCATCTGTAGGTTTAGGAAACAATAACTGACAACCATTACAGCCTCCTTTACTGTACCACCTTTACTCTACACAACATTGACTTGTAGCTACTGTGGCAAGACATCAGGAGCTGTTTGCGGGGGCTGTGAAATCGAAACTCAGAGCCAACCACAGCTACCTTTCGCTCCAGTGAGGTCTTTTTACTCCACATTTCATGGCCTGCTCTTTGCTGCTGACCTCCTGGTGCTACACGGTGTCTAATGACTAGTGAGGGTGAGGGTCAAATGTTAGTTTTGGCTAGGTGTTCATAATCACTGAAAGTAGCGCTGAAAAAATGTGCATGTCAAGTAAAGAGTAATTAGAATGAAAATCGTGAGGTACGTGTGTGTGTGTGTGTGATAGAAGCTAGAAAATTGTGTGTGTTTGTGTGTGTAGGAGGGTAGTGTGTGAGTGTGTGGAGTCGTGCAACAACCTTGCCAAAGGCAGGTTAAAGATAGTGTCTGATTAAATCTGACTAGACTGTCTTGCTGACCTGCAAACACACACACACACACACACAGAACAAAAATCACATATGATACAGAACACACACGTTTTAAATCCAAATTAATAAAACTGACGATGTTTTTGTGTTCAAAGAAGCTTTATTTATACAATAAAGTTAACCTTTTCTTATTATAATCTGGTAAGTGGAATGAGTTTGACAAATGCCATTTTCAGAGTGAGGTATACACAGTGTGTGTGTGTGTGTGTGTCACAAGTAATTTGCAAATTGGTTCCAATCAGGCAGATTGCAGTAAGCAGGTGGCCATCTGGAGAGAACCACTTAACACAGACACCCCCATCACTGTCACTGCTTGAGACCTTTGTCCATGAACCTAGCGCAACACACCAAACCCTTATTCAACATCCTATCACCAAGGCAACCATCCTCCTGAAGAGGAAATCTAGGAGCTTGTTACCAGCCTGTGCCTTAACCCTGCAGTGGTGTGTACAGATCTATGCAAAAATAACAGCCTGTATTACAGCAAAGAACAGACAGAGGCCACGAACGTCCAATCATCCATATGTGAGGGGTTCCTTTGGTGTGACGATCTCTGACTCTGCATGATGTGTGGAAGGATAGGTGCCTCCTCCAAAGAACAGCATCATGTAGGCAGCAGCAGCAGCAGCAGCAGCAGCAGACCATTTTTAAAAGAACAAGGAAAGAAAGTGAGTAATGAGGAGGTGTGCATAAAGTGGGTTGCATAAACTGCTGTACTATTTTTTTCTAATGCAAAGTTGCATTTGAATTCTTATGTTTAGTGTTAAACTCAATTTGCAATCACTTTTAATTGATTTTTGGCTTATTTGGGGCCAGAACAAGATAAAATAACCTCAAAAAGTTGACATGGCTAATGTGTTAGCAAACAATAGAACTTAAACTTCTCACATGGTTTTAATCATAATATAATCATAATAATAACAATAATACATACATACAGTATCTCACAAAAGTGAGCACACCCCTCACATTTCTGCAGATATTTCATTATATCTTTTCATGGGACAACACTGAAAATATGACACTTTGATACAATGTAAAGTAGTCAGTGTACAGCTTGTATAACAGTGTAAATTTACTGTCCCTCAAAATAACTCACCACACAGCCATTAATGTCTAAACCACTGGCAACAAAAGCGAGTACATACCTAAGTGAAAGTTCAAATTGGGCCCAATTAGCCACTTTCCCTCCCGGTGTCATGTGACTCGTTAGTGTTACAAGGTCTCAGGTGTGAATGGGGAGCAGGTGTGTTAAATTTGGTGTTATCGCTCCACACTCTCTCATACTGGAAGTTCAACATGGCACCTCATGGCAAAGAACTGTCTGAGGATCTGAAAAAAAGAATTGTTGCTCTACATAAACAGAAGATTGCCAACACCCTAAAACTGAGCTGCAGCACGGTGGCCAAGACCATACAGCGGTTTAACAGGACAGGTTCCACTCAGAACAGGCCTCGCCATGGTTGACCAAAGAAGTTGAGTGCACGTGTTCAGCGTCATATCCAGAGGTTGTCTTTGGAAAAATAGACGTATGAGTGCTGCCAGCATTGCTGCAGTGGTTAAAGAGGTGGGGGTCAGCCTGTCAGTGCTCAGACCATACACCACACTGCATCAAATTGCTCTTCTAAGGATGATGCACAAGAAAGCCCCAAACAGTCTGCAGACTAAGGACATGGATTACTGGAACCATGTCCTGTGGTCTGATGAGACCAAGATAAGCGTATTTGGTTCAGATGGTGTCGTGTGTGTGGCAGGAACCAGGTGAGGAGTACAAAGACAAGTGTGTCTTGCCTACAGTCAAGCATGGTGGTGGGAGTGTCATGGTCTGGGGCTGCATGAGTGCTGCTGGCACTGGGGACCTACAGTTTATTGAGGAACCATCACCAACCTGTGAAGCTCTGGTAAACTCTATGCCCAAGAGGGTTAAGGCAGTGCTGTAAAATAATGGTGGCCACACAAAATATTGACACTTTGGGCCCAATTTGGACATTTTCACTTAAGGGTGTACTCACTTTTGTTGCCAGTGGTTTACACATTAATGGTTGTGTGTTGAGTTATTTTGAGGGGACAGTAAATTTACACTGTTATACAAGCTGTTGTATCAAAGTGTCATTTCTTCAGTGTTGTCCCATGAAAAGATATAATGAAATATCTGCAGAAACGTGAGGGGTGTACTCACTTTTGTGAGATACTGTACATACTGTCACAGAAAACATAATCATCTTACAACCTCTCAGATTTTTCTTGTGACCCTTTGGAGAGCTCATCCTCTAGTTTGGGACTACTGGACTAAGCTACCAACTGTATACAAAGTAGTTAAAACAAGTAGTAAAATCTGTACTATTTCAATCAGGTGGATAATACTATCATCCACCATAATGGTGACGCCGTGTAGTTGGCTGCCAGTTTCAGTAGCTCTGTGTTTTTAGTAGTTAGCAGAGCTAGCATACTTTCTGTGGAATGACTGGAGATCCCTGCTGAAGTGACGAGAAGGAGATGGGCATGCAGAGCTAGATCTGAGCGCCGGGAGCAGAAAAGACAATACAGACTGTGAGGACTCGCTAGTGACTCTGGATGGCTTTCAACTTGTGAGAACAGACAGCTGCAGACAGACAGGAAAGCAGGGAGAGAGAAGTGGAACGACACACAGCAAAGGAAGCGTCCGTGGACCACGGGCCAGAGTTGGAATTGGGTCGCTGGACTCAGCCTTTTGGACGTGGGGAACTCACTCTACCGGCTGAGCCACAAGGACACCAACATTTATTTATTTATGAGTATTTTATTATCCAACTTTTATATTGTGAGAGGCTGTAACAAGTGAATTTCCTCAGTGTGGGATCAATAAAGTCTTATCTTATCCACACTAAGAGATCCTTGAGAAATAACAAGAGAATTAACGAAGTGGAAAACCTTCTCGTATTGAATGACTCACCTGCTTGTCGGTGGGACATTCGCCTTTTTCTAAGTGGTAAATTTGCTTTAAATGTTTTTTTTTCCTGTACAAAATATGTGCATTAATATAGTTGTATAGAAGTATTCAGTGGAATGTTTGCCACTGATTGTGATTCAGTTGGTCCGATGTTTACAGATTTGATTGACTTGCGCTGAGTAACTCATGAGGGAGCTCCACAGCTGATACTTTCTAAAAGCACTGTAAGTTATTTCTACAGTGATATCGTCTAACGTCACAATTAGTAACACCATCACTAATGTCTGGTATTTTTTTGCCCGATATAATATACCGATAAAAATACTTCTCATCAAAATATATTAAAATACAACAATACATGGCAAATTGAAGTACTCTTCTTTTATTTTCCAGTGTACAATGTCTCACAAAATGAAAAAGGTATCATGGGGACCCTATAAAAACGCTCCAAAATTAGTGAAAAGTCGTTAACAAAAAATTCCTAAAAAAAAATTATAATAATGGAGCTGAGAACTTGTTCTTCGGTCCACCCATTCCTGGGTTGTGTGTGCATGGATGACAGGAGCAGGACTTCTTTTTTTTTTTGAAGCTGTGTCAGGGAGGAAGGACACCAAGGTTAGTTCTTTGGTGAAAAGAAATGCACTGGAGCCTGGCGTGTGATTTTCTTTATGTTTCATCACATGGGATTTCCCTTTTTTTGCTTTCACCGTCCCCACAAGGGTCATGCCACAGTTCTCCAGCAGGTGAATCGCCAGTGGCACAGAGGTGAACCAGTTGTCAGTGGTCACATGTCCTGTTTGTACGGTAATAATTGCTTGGTCAGCTCCTTGGTGAAATAATGGCCAAGACTTTGTCCACCCTGTGGTTGTGTTCCCTGCTTCCCCCTATGGTATTCCTGCCAGCAGGTACTTGCTGTTGACATCATTGGCAAGGACAAGCTTGATTCCATATTTGGCAGGTTTGTTGGAGATGTACATTCTAAATGAACACCTCCCTCTAAATGCCAGTAGCTGTTCATACACAGTTATGTTTTCCTGGGCACATACAACTTTTACAGTTGTCAATGAATATCTGCCATATTTTACGAATGGTAGCAAATTTGTCCATGGCCTGTCTTACCTGCCGTGTGTCAGGGTTATCAAATCGCAGACAGGCAAGGAGGAATGAGAAGCGACCCTCAGACATACAGTAGCACCACGGTACACAGGTGCACCAGTAGCAGGGTTCCACATTTCTTTAGTAGACAGATGGTTGTCCTTCTGGCAACCACTAAAAATAAAAATTCCCAGCAGCGCACGTACCTCTGCTGGTGTTGTTCTCTGTAGCTGTTCTCCTCTGATATTTCGCAGCTTCAGTATCAATACGGATGTTCGTCTAAATCACGATTTCGTCTATGATTTGGTCCTCAAAAAATAATGTGAAGCACTTCTCAGGGTTTTTCAGCATTTGATGCTTCTGGTGTTGGTCCTGGTGTAAAAGCAGGAATGATGTTCCATCGGAAACCAGAAGTACTCCTGTAGGAGCTGTTTTTGAATCTCACAATACAGGTGGTTCACTGGTGGTTGGCCTACCGGAATCATGACATCATGGTATTTTTTCTCTTATGACTTGAAGTTCTAGGCTCAATGCCATCACTATCATCCTCATCACTCGCTTCCGGTATGTAGTCTTTATCACTGTCAGTGTCATACATCACTTCTGCTTCCACATCATCAGCATCTTCATCACTACTTTCCCTGAACAGAACCTCTTCTATTTTCTTCTGGGACAAGTATTTTACTGGTCTTCTGGACATTTCTTTTTTTTTTCTCTGGGACTGCTACAACTTCACCTGCTAGCTAGCCAGTTAGATATCTTAGCTCTTAGCTCAAAGAAGAAATCTGCAGAGCTAACGATTGCCAAGGTAAACAAACCTTAGCTATGTTTTACTCACTCACTTGTTGGTTTGCCAGAGTCACCAAGCCTGTGACAGGATGATAGCTGTGGATGACATTGGGGAATAAATATGGCAGGCCTGAATGTTGTTATCCTTGAAAAGTTTTTGCAGAGAAGATCGCCTGATTTATTACATAAACACTAATGTCGGGTGAAATCCACCGAACACGTGCCTGTTGAAAAACCAGGGATGGGAGCAGGAAACATGCCTACCTTAAATGACGTCAGTGAGCAGGCTGAAGCTACCCAAAGACCAATGCAGCAACATGAAAATCACGTGATAATAATTGCATTAGTGTTAGTGTTAGTGTTTTAAGAAGATTTAATGTGTGTACATGGTACTATGTGGAATGCATGACCTGCTGCCACGTGCATTAGTTAGCACATAGTGAGTACATTGAGATATACTGCACCATCATTTTATATTCATGTACCAAATATTTTGTGTTCAATTTCACCAGGCTACACTTGTAATAGAGTATTTTTTGCTTTGTGGCTTTGCTACTTTTACTGAAGTAAATGATATGAATACTTCTTCAAACACTGGTCACTTTTCTGAGTGATTTTATGACTTCCTGATGATCTCCTGACCTTTCCATCAGCTCCTTCATTAGGCCACATTTCCATATGTTCACTTGAAAAGATCAAAATCTAACATGCAGATTGGCATGAAATTTACTCGACAAACGAATGATGCATCCTCAGATGACCCTGTGGCCTTTCCTCCAAGTATCTCTACTGGTGAGACTGGTGAGTGATCAAATCCTCAGTGTGCTGTTTGTCTCATCCAACACTTTCTCTCTCTGTCTGCATGCTGTGTTGACAGCTGCACTTGTCTGCCCATGCAGCCGGACCAGAGGCTGAATGAAGAATCAGCTACCAGGCATCTGCACTGAATGCAAAACGTGTGTGTGTGATGTTGTTCTGGAGGGATAAGGAGTGTTTTACACAAGCAGTTGAATAAGACATTATGTGAAGTCTGTGAGCATCCCTGTGTGTGTGTGTGTAGTGTATATATATATATAATATACATATAATAGTCAATATACGTGTATATATATATATATATATATATATATATATATATATATATATATATATATATATATATATATATATATATATATGTATAGATATATATATATATAGTTTTATAAAGAGGTAATCAAACCATCAGCAAACAATTTTGAGTTTTAGTTTCAGTATGTAATGAATTCCTCCACTAAGACACCAGGAGATATGATGACATATGAGACCTGGGGAAAATGTACAGAGGAACCAGGGAGAGAATGTTGTCCTACAGTTGAGCAGCAGAATCATGTACTGAAGTATATAGTAAGCTTGTCAAAAGTATCCGTTCTTAGGTACCTTACCTTACCTTTTTCAGTACCACGTGTTTGATAGTACCAAAAGGAAATGGTAAATGAACTGTACTTTCTAGTCTTGTGGCCACTCAAGGTGCTTTTACACTCCACAAATCATTCACCCATTCTACAGTGTTCAGGAGCAAATCATTCACACACTGATAACGGAGCTTTAGAGTTATTTGGGTTTAGTATCTTGCCCAAGGATACTTCGACGTGCAGACTGGAGGAGCCAGGCATCAAACCCACAATCTTGATCTGATTAGTGGACTTTAGGGCATCAGTCTACCTCCTGAGTCATAGCCCCCTTCCCGAAAGCCAATGGCATTAACATAAAACAGATCTACAAGCAGATTTTCAACCCACGTGAGGAAAGTGAGGTTCAAAGTGAGTGAGGTTGTCTGTCAAAGGGTCCCACCAAGTGGAGGTTCTCGCTTGGTGGGGACCCTTCCACAGAAAGGCCACGAAGAAGCTCAACAACATGTCCAGACAACCCTCCCTCAAAACTTTCTTCACTTCTCCTTCCAAAGTTGCTTCCATGTATTGTTCTCTCCTTTCTTCTTTAGCTGTAACTGTCTTTGTTAGACTACACATTACTGCAAATTGCAGTCTATAACAGTTCAGCATCTTGCTGAATAGTTGCCAGTTGAAGGAGACTGTGAGTGCATCTGCACTATTTCTTTTAGCACCTACAAAGTTCTTTCATCTGGATTGTGAGATTGGACAATAAGATTAGTCTATTGAGGGAAATTATTGTCATCCATTCAAAGTGTACACTACATAGTCTGCTCTCAAAGTAAATAAAAGAAATAACTGGAAATAAATCCAATCATAACACAGTATCAGCCATATTTCACCTGCCAAAATACACTCAGTATACCCAATGCACCATGATGTGTCACCATTCATGGGAAATATTGCCCTATCATCTTTTCATTTTCACACAGTTACTGCTGCGAAGAGTTTACACATATCCACTAGTATATGTGTGTGTATATATATATATATATATATATATATATGTGTGTGTGTGTACATCACACAGAGTATCCACAGGGTTGCATTTGCTTAACATTTCCTAAATGCCTGTACATATTTTTAACCCTCTAGACTCCAGAACAAACAGCTCTATATCAAAAACAGAAAGTCACTGACAATCACAAGTTTTCATTATAAAAACAGGAGAAAAAGTCACCCAGTTTATCTGTGTAAAACTCACCTCGACCTGGTCAGTCCTCCTGCTGACTCTTCAGCTAACTGTCCCCAGAAAATGGCCTCTATTTCCAGCAGTGAGGTCTGTTTCCAGCAGTGAGGTCTATGTGGGTCCACAGGTTAAATATTTAGTGTCAAATTAGAGAAAGAAACAGAATAAATGAGTAGAGAAACATAACAAATGCAGATGCTTCCATGCAGAGCACGAGAGCTCACTGAATGGTTTGATGAGTATGATACTAACATGAAGATTTTGGCACAGCATTAATTCCATTCCATTTTCTCCCACTTATCAGGGTCGCTGCATTCCAACGCATTCCAGCTCCTCCCGGGAGATCCTGAGGCATTCCCAGGCTAGATGGGCTACGTCTAACTGGTAGGTGACCATATACTGGTCTCCAACTGGTCTCCAGCAAATATGGAAATAATAAAGGGTCTCAATGAAATATGTGCAGTGCAGTAAAACAATCCATTTGGTTATATGCTATGGAACTTTGCCTCATCCAGTGGTTACATGTATTACATGGAGCCATATGCTGGACCCACACTCTCCTCCCTGAGACTGGGTTGGGTAGGGACCCAGTGTCACTCTTGGTCTTGCCGAGCAAGCTCGGGTGCCTCAAGGTTGCAGGTTCATTCATGACAACGTCTTTACTTCACTTGCACTCATTGGTGAAATGACAAAAAGAGGATATAGGTGCTCTGGAACAATGATGCATTGTCTGTTAAATGTCCCATTCAAGCCACAGAAAGACTGCATTAAGTTAGACTGGAGAACAAATAAGGTAATAAATAAATAATAAATATATAGAAAATACAACATTTATAATATATGCACTGTGATTGTGACACTTTGTGTTGTACTGTGTACAGTATATAGTACATGGCATACCCAGTATGTGGTGCACATGTGATTAGCAGTGAATCAGTGGTGCAGGAAGAGTATGTTGACCCTCCGTGACCACTCTGTCTGTTTTCATCGCCATGTTTTATAAAACGCTGTACTCCTGGTGACAGTCCCTTCTTCTGCTTCTCTAGATGTCTGACCCTTTCACTGTCCTGCTACTGTGCACATTTGTGTGTGTGTTTGTGTTGGGAAGAGAGTGTGCTCTTGTGTGTAACACGGGACAGAGATTACAAAAGAGCACCTCGGAGATCAAAGTAATTCATTTTGCACCGATAGAGGACAATGAGAGGGTGAAAGTGTGTGTGTATTACTGGAATCTCGCTCCAACAAAAGTTTCTGGGGATTTCAGGGTAATGCATCAAAGGGACTGTGAAACATCAGAACTGGGCGCAAACACACACACGGACACACGGACAACACACACACACACACACACACACACACACACACACACACACACACACACAAACAAACACAGACACACAATTTTTGGCATCAACAAGGCTTGTCTGAGCTCTGAAAACAATGTGTCATGGGAGCTGAGCTGGAACATGCTTTTTCTGCATTCAGAAGTTGTGTCAGCACATCTGTGTGTGTGTGTGTGTGTGTGTGTAGTTTCAGTCAAACCACCTTTGTGTGTATGTAATCTAAAGGATAAAGCCTTTCATATTATATGCTGTATTTTCTTAAAGTAAACATAATCTGCCTGTTGCTGAGCTCCTCATTTCCATTTTAGGCCGCCAATCTCAGGCCAGTCAAACCTCAACAGTCAGCCTGTAATGAGACTATCTAAACTCTGATACTCTACCTGTTGTGTTCTGGCTTTGTTTATCTAATGAAGCAGCTTCTAAATCTGTGTCTGACTCACAATTTACACTGTAAAATAGAGACATGAGGAAGTTTAATTTGTTTTGTGTTCGGAATGCCTGATCCTGCCTGAATGCGGCCTAACAGTGGCTTTAATAATGCAGCAAACCAACAGTGTTGTGTTTGCAACTGCAAAAACACTGTTTGGTCAAGGCCTTTGAGTGGAATGGAAAGATACGGACAGAGGAAAAAGCACACTTTTGTAGGCTAATGTCAGCAGTATGCTATACCAGAGACCAGTGTCCCACCCAGTCCCCAATGTCAGCCCACTGTTGCCATGGAAAATGCCAGTCTATAGACTGGAACAGAAAGCGGATTTTGAAAAGTGAACACAGTTTTTCCTGCAGCTTCAATACAGTGTATATTTCCTGCACTGCAAAAAAAAAAAAAAAAAAAAAGTAATTTTACAGGAAACATTCTGTAATTTTTTCTGTTTTCCAATAAAACAATGAAATGCCAGTAGATTTACAGATATTTTTTAGTCATTTTAGGTTTTATGTTTAAAATTACAGTTAATTAACCATAATGTAAGATTACATTAATATTATGTTTTTTTTTAATGACAATTTATTGTATTTGTACATCTTTAACTCTAATTTTACATACAATTTTCTGTATGTTTTCACCATCACCATTTTCCATAAGACAATGTAATAACTGTAAATTAACAGATACTAGCAGTAATTTAAATATTTACCTTTAGAATTACATGTAATTACCAATAATATAATATTACATTATTACTATGTTTTTTAAAGGGTTTTTTTAGAGGTAATGAGTAGTATTTGTATAAACACAAAAGTAATTTACTGTACATTACTGTATAAAGACTATTTAAAATATATTATTTTACAAAAAGTGCACTTTAAATAATGTATATTATTGTATTTATTTTCATTAGAAACGCACTTCATTCACTTCATGCAATCAGACTATGCAGATTCAAATTTGAAAGTTGGCGCTATTTCCAGTTTGCTTAGTCGCGCCCATAATGACAGATAGTTGGGATTAGCGCTAGTGTCCTCCAATCAGGTTCGTAGTTGGCATGTCATGAGTCAATCACATGAAAGACGTGCCCTCATGGGCACTGGGCGCATGATCTTTAAAGAGGATGTATTTGACAGCCACAGCGGACATTGTCAACCAAATGCTGTTTGAGGTAAGTGTCCCAGATATTGCATGTGAACAATATTTTAATTCATTTTCATACCTGAGTGGACAGCCTTGAAGCTAACGTTAGCATCCCTCTGATAAATTGTTACCATCACATAAGCTATTAGCTGTTAGCAGATAGCTATCGTTTCATATGGTTTTGTGACTGATGGCAGCCAGGTCATTTTATTTTACAGCTAGTATTAATTGTTAACACGCTTTCGGTCAAAGCCTTTTCTAACATGACCAGAGGTTAGTCGAATTGTGTTGCTCTCTGCTGATGTATGTTCATCCGTGATTTGAATGCGGTCAAACTGCTGTATGCTGCTCTGTGTAACGTCCCACTCGTCCTGCATGAGTCCCGCAGAGACTCGAGATCTAAATTTTTTAATTAGTTTTGTTCTAGCATTAGCATGCTAAGTTGCTTTCCAGTGTTACTGGATGGACGGGGCAGGTAGCTATCTGGTTTCTGCTATTAGGGATTGTGACTGAAAACATGTCATTTGGGCCCAGGGTTCAAAATATTGAAATAATCCTATTTCTTTTTTTTTCATATAAAAACAATATTTTGGAAGTAAAACACTATACTGAACAATTATATAAAGTAACTGCTGAATACCTTACATTTACAGAGATTTCCTTAGCTGACAAGACAGCCCCACAACATCCAGAGCCTTGAGGAACTCCGGGCGGACCTCATCCACCCCCGGGGCCTTGCCACTGAGGAGCTTTTTGACTACCTCGGTGATCTCAGCCCTAGAGATAGGCGAGACCACCACAGGGTCCCCAGACTCTGCTTCCTCAGTGGAAGACATGCTGGTGGGATTGAGGAGGTCTTCGAAGTATTCCCCCCACCGACCCAAGACGTCCCTAGTCGAGGTCAGCAGCACACCGTCCCCACTGAACACAGTGTTGACAGTGCACTGCTTCCCCCGCCTGAGCCGCCGGATGGTGGTCCAGAACCTCCTTGAAGCCGTTCGAAAGTCGTTCTCCATGGCCTCACGAACTCCTCCCACCCGAGTTTTGCCTCTGCAACCGCCGAGGCGCGCTCCGCGCACGTCGATACCCGTCACCTGCTTCAGGAGTCCCACAGGCCAAAAAGGTTCTGTCTTGGTTGATACGTCTCTGCAACATCGCGTGGACATCAGGGCCAGTGCCTCTGGACTGGTAGACCGGGGTGGTGGTTCCCCTCTTCAAAAAGTGTGCTCCAACTATAGGGGATCACACTCCTCAGCCTCCCGGGAAGGTCTTTTCGGGGTCCTGGGAGGAGGGTCCGCAAGATTGTCGAACCTCGGATTCAGGAGGAGCAGTGTGGTTTTCGTTCTGGTCGTGGAACTGTGGACCAGCTCTATACCCTTAGCACGGTCCTGGAGGGTGCATGGGAGTTCGCCCAACCAGTCTACATGTGCTTTGTGGACTTGGAGAAGGCGTTCGACCGTGTCCTCGGGAGTCCTGTGGGGTGCTCGGGAGTATGCGGTTCGGACCCGCTAATATGGGCTATCCGGTCCCTGTACTCCGGTGCCAGAACTTGGTCCGCTTGGTGCCCTTTGTCACCGGCTCTGTTCATAACCTTTATGGACAGAATTTCTAGGCGCAGCCAGGGCATTGAGGGGCTGCGGTTCGGTGGCCTCAGGATTGGGTCGCTGCTTTATGCGGATGATCTGGTCCTGTTGGCTTCATCGGAGCGGTTCGCAGCCAGTGTGAAGCGGCTGGGATGAGAATCAGCACCTCCAAATCCGAGGCCATGGTTCTCAGCTGGAAAAGGGTGGAGTGCAGCCTCCGGGTCGGGATGAGATCCTGCCTCAAGTGGAGGAGTTCAAGAGTGAGGGAAGGATGGAGCGGAGATTGACGGCGGATTGGTGCAGCTTCTGCAGTAATGCGGACTCTGCACCGATCCGTCATGGTGAAGAAGGAGCTGAGCGAAGCTCTCGATTACCGGTCTGTCTATGTTCCTACCCTCACCTATGGTCATAAGCTTTGGGTAGTGACCGAAAGAAATAGATCGCGAATACAAGCGGCGAAATTAGCTTCCTTCGCAGGGTGGCTGGGCTCCTTAGAGATAGGGTGAAGCTCGGCAGTCCAGCAGGGAGCTCGGAGTAGAGTTGCTGCTCCTCCGCATCGAGAGGAACCAGTTGAGGTGGCTCAGGCATCTAGTGAGGATGCCTCCTGGACGTCTCCTGGTGAGGTGTTCCGGCACGTCCCTCCGGGAGGCGGCCCGAGACTATGTCTCGGCTGGCCTGGGAACGCCTGGGTTCCCTGGAAGAGCTGGACGAAGTGGCCGGGAGAGGGAAGTCTGGGCTTCCCTACTGAAGCTGCTGCCCCGCGACCGACTTAAATGGATAAAGTGGAATAAGACGAAGATGAAGCCTTAGCTGTTTTAATGTGTAATGACTTACTATCCTTGTTTTTCTGTCAAATTAAATTTTAACTGTATTTGTTCAGTTTACTAAAATGATTGTTTAATACCCTAAATTTACAGATATTATCTTTAAATGTACCTAATAATGTATTTTGATGTACAGTGTTTAATTTTCCATTGTCCAGTTCATTACAAGAACTAATACTGTAAATGTGCAGAAATTCCTATTTGATTAAAGGTACATATTTTGTTTATACATTGTCTCCTTCTTGTTTTGCTTGGGGAAACCACAATTATGCAGCAAATCAGTGTAGATGGACAGTTTCATGAAATGACTACTAAATACCCTTAATTTACAGGACTGGCCTTAAATGTAGCTATTCTTTTATGTATTTGTAATGTATTTAGCTTGTTTTTCCACTGTCTAATGGTTGTTTTTTAATATACTAATTCTCTAAAATGACAGATTAATACTGTAAATTTACAGACATTTATCTTTAGTTTTATGAACCTAGTTAGTTTTTTTATGTTACAACTTTGTTATTGTACATGGAAAAATAGTATTTTACCATGAAATTACAGAGATTAATCTGAAAGTTATCTTATTTTAATGTTTTTGACATAATATGTATGTTAATTATGTGTTATTTTACAGTATAATGGGCATTTATCAACTATAATTACTGTATTTTAATTAATTTTGACTGTAAAATCTACTCTGTATTTTTACAGTTATTATATGTAGTTCTGTGATCCAGTTATGTACTGTAATTTTACGGTATCTGTTTGGAAACTTTGCTGCCAGTGCAGTTTTACAGTGTGAGACAAAAGTGAAGAGAAAGTGTTCAACAGCACTGCAAAATCCTCCAAAGTCTCTCAGACGGCTGTTTCAAAATATGATCTGTGAGTTGGAAGGACGTGGATTTGTGGAATCTGTGATGTTGGTTGTTTTTTCACTATTCCTCCCCTCTGTTTGGGACATCAAAATACGAACACCTCATACAAACCTTTGACATTTCGTGACAAGTTTGAGACGTGACTTTACAAATTTTTTTGTGCTGTAGTAACGACAGCATGGTGTGTGCGTGTGTGAGAATGGTCTGTGTGTTTGTCGACCTCAGAAAATCACAGGCGACACTGCTGTCAATCTCACATTACTTAACTTTTACAAACGCGTGTGTGTGTGTCTGCCTGCGTGTCTGCTCTGGGCCACTTTTATTGTCATGCTCCTGTACATTTTGATTACATCATCACACATCAAAATGAAAGCATCTCAAAGAGTGAAGGAGTACACTTTTGATCAAGGACGGCCTCAACTCTGTGTCCTGGAGCTGAACTGTGTAAGTCGTCATCATGGACAAAAAGCCGAGAGTTCTGTCCATGAAAGCTTTTTTTTACAGTTCATTTTTTAACATTCACTCTATTATGAGTTGGCTTTGAGTTAGTGATTAAAAAATCGACTGAATAGTACATAATAAACCTTTTTGTGTGTTACTTGTGTGTGAAAGGTACACCAGTATGGGTCAGACTTCAGTAATGTGTAATGAGTTTGACATGGAAAATAACTTTATTCATAAATGTGTGGATTTAATGTTATAATATTATGAATTAGGTCAACTCATATCAACTATACTATAGTTGAGTTGATATTTTTATATCATGCCACTTTATCTCAAGTACTTGTTTTGCACACTGTCTGTTGTTTGCCAGTTGTTTGTTTGTTTTTGTTTATTGTGTAGGTAAGACACTTCTGTCTGTTCATGGTGTTGCCATTTTTTCTATTTTAATTTCTGTAGTGTGTACTACACTTTTCTTTTTGCTGCTGTGATAAGTAAATTTCCCCCCTGTGAGATGAATAAAGTATAATATAATCTAATCTAATCTCTTAGCTTCCTCCGTCAACGTCCTCTTCAGTCTCCTCTGTCATTATGTCCATCGAGGCTGCTGAGTCCATTTACATTGCCCGGTTGCCTATCATCTTACAATACTTCTGATTGATGGCCTCCTGTTTATAGTTTTGCTGTGTTCTTCATAAATGTATTGTTATACTGCGGTTCATTTTTGTATGGAAAGTCTTGCATACCATAAACTGACTTCAAAGTCTGTGTGGGTGTGTGCACTTCAACACTGGTGCTGTCTCTCTAATGCGAGCCTGTTGTTGACCCGTGTGCAGGCTGTTTTCAGTGCAGCATTTGGCCCAACACTTCAATGCAACACTTGTGATTTCTGAAGTGGATTCAAAGGCTTAAAAATAAACAAAAATATCTGACTTTAACTCTTTGTAACAGATCTCTTCTATCTCACCAGATTTTCTGTTTTTCTTTAGCCGTGCTTCTTCCATGATTGTTTTGTGCTCAAAGAGGTATTGAAAAGCCCTGAAGCGGCTCGTCCTGCTATTGATTTTTTGTAATGTTGGCAATCTTGGAATTCTACTGTAAGGCCGACTATAGTATACGGGCTAAAAGATGGCACTCTAACAGTAATAACAATGGGCTTTGACCTGATTTAAAGGATAAGAGAGTTCAACAAAAAGATGAGGTCCGGGAACAGTGCACTCACACAGCTGCTGGCCTTTGCTGATGTTGTCTCAGCAGTAGAGTGGCAGTGATGCTGCAGGCTTGAAAGCTTGCAGAGTGCAGAGAAATGTCAGAGTTTTTTTCTGTCTGTTCTGCACCCCAGAAATCCCTCTCATCTCTCTCAGACCTTGACGTGAGTGATGTGGTCTGAAATTAGATGGTGGATAAACCATTACTCCATTGCAAAATATTGACTTTATATTATTATAAAGCTGTGAATAAGTGAGACAAAGCATATGTAAGTGTGTGTTAAGATGCATGGAACCTGTGTGTGTATGTGCTGATGTATCCAAATCATGTAGATAACTGGGTCCATGCTTGCATGAATCCATGTGTGTGTGTGTGTGTGTGTGTGTGCTTGGTAGCAGTAAAGTCGATATGTGGTTCTAGGTTCTGACCTAGACAGAGCAGAGCTGGACAGGATTGCTCATGTGTGTCTCTATAGATGTATAGTGTGTGTGTTTGTGTGTATGTTAATTGGTAGTAGTTGATGTGTGGTAAGCAGGCTGAGCTCATGTCTGACCTCTGAACTGAGATGCCTGGGATGATAGCTCACTGCACATGCAATGATATCAAACACATTTAGCTAATATACATCTCGCACTGGCACATATGGGAGGATAACTGACTGATCTGATGGATTAGACATTCACAGTCCCCTGAGGATTAATACCAACCCTAGTCTCATCTACTATTATCTGGATCTGGATTATCTGGATCGTCTCATGCCACCATGAGGTTCACATCTGAGGTGGAGTGAAATGCCTCGACAACCTTTGGATGGATTACCATGGAATGTGGTACGGACATTCATGTCCCCCACAGGTTGAATTAAA
>JAAROE010000154.1:0-34065 GCA_036365135.1 Miichthys miiuy | reverse complement strand
TTCATTGCAGTTGCTGCTACAGGAACCTTTGTAAACACAGGTACAAGTGAAATAGTTAAAACTGTTGTTTTAACTATTTCAACAAACTAGTAAATAACATCTGGATTAAAGTACAAAACATCTAATTTTTAAGAAATGATGGAATGAATGAATACTTGAAGAGTGTTATTGGATACTCTACACTGTCAGACTGGAATGTAATACAGAATTTATAAAACTCAAACATCTGATTTCCTTGGATGCTTTGAAATCATTTTTTTTAAGACCAAGAGAAGAATGATGGTGGTGCCACTGTTTTAACTAATATTGTTGAATTCATGGCTTGTACCACACTTTTATTATTATTAGTTTTTGGATTGTGTATAATACTGTCTGTTTTGTTTTGGGTCTGCTTTATCTGTATACATCTTGTTAGTTTGTGCTGCTGCTTGTCTTGGTCAAGATTTTTAATATTAATGGGAGCTTTCCTGGTTAAATAAAGTTTAAATAAATGGATGAAAGTCTGCTCTCTTCTTGACTGTTTATGGCACAGGAGTTGCCCATTACCAGATAAGGCCTGTCTTGTCACCTGGCTCAAACATGGTCTCTTTCTCTAACCTCTCGGCACAGTGTTGACACAAAGGGGAATTTTACTTACCAAAGTCTTTCTTGTAGCTCATTACACATTTTCCTGAAATATTTTGGTGATATTAAAGGCACTGTATGAGGGTCCAACCCAAGATCTTTGGTTTACAAGACCAATACCTTACTGCTGGGCCACCACTCCTGACACTCATATGTGAATACGAACATATCATGTGTGTATTATGTGTGCCGCCCTATGTGTAGGACTTCAATGTTTCTCCTTGCAACAGTTTTATATGACTGAGGTACACAGCAACATTGCACAGATGCAAAGTGAGGAGGCGTATTGGCCAAAGGATAAGTAAACCAAAGCTTAGTGCCTGTCCGTGCCTTTAACAAGATCATCAAAATCTTTCATGACCCAGAAAATCTGTAATGAGCTTTGCTTGTGTGAAGCAAAACAAGCAGCATTTTCTCACGGCAGGAAGAGTCGAGGTGTTTTCTTTGGAAATCTAACTAACTTAAAGAGCATGTTGCATTTGTCACAGATCAGATCTCAAGTACATTTCTCAACTCCTCGTCCAAGCACTGGTCATATCTCTTGGCAGGGCTGCCATATACATGGATAACTGACTGAACTCTGAAAATGATCCAGAATTTGCATCACTAAAACTTCCTAATACACCTTTTTCTCTCTATACTGTATATCTTTCGTTCCTTCTCTTTCTCTCTCTTCCACCAAAAACAGCAACTCTGAAAGCCTTGTGGTATTATGTCAGGTATTTGGTGAGGACGGCCCACAGAAGAAGAAGGTCTTCAATTTTAATGGGCAACCCCTATGTCATTGACAGTCGTGACAGTGTAAAGTGAAAAATGTGAAATGTGAAGATGAGCTGTTACAGGAGACTTGTGTAGGCCGTAGTTAATCTACGCAAATAAATCTACATTAAAAAGAAAGCAACAAACTAACAAATAACATCTATATTACAATACAAAACAGCTTTTTCTCTGAAATCTATGCTTTCTTAGGGGTACCAAGGGTAGAGAGAGTGGCCAGAGAGTGGTTTGGTGTTAGTATAGTTTCTTCTCTAAGAAGAAGGAAATACTTACTTCTTACGTACTTACCAAATAAGGTTTTCTTACAGCTCATTAGAAATTTTTGGGTCATTAAATGGTCTGTAGATGCTATTACAGGCTAGCCATGATCTTTTTTTATGACAGCAATCCCTTACTTGGCCAACACTCCTCAAAAGAAATGTATAAATCCTACACATGGGAGTTTCAAAGTAATAAAGACCATTAGTTGCTTTAAATATGAATTGTCATTGGGACACAACTCAATAACTCTAGTGATGTACATAAGAATGTGGGGGCCTATCATATCAGTACTGTGAAAAACTGAAGCCATTGATCACTGTTTGATGCCTGGTGCCAGTATTAAAGACATGGACAGCCTCTGAGCCATCTGCATAGTATGAATTGGGTTTTGTTAGGTGTATCTTTTAGGGCACCTTCAGTGCAGCATTGTTCCACCCCACCATGAAGGAAGTATCAGGCCGCTGTCAAGTGAAGTCTGGAGTGGTTCACTTCTGGTGTGGACACCAATTGAACCAACCACAGGAAACGTACCATTGTATGTGTCATGTGTCAAAAACATAATTTTCTTCCTCTTTCTGTTGCTGATGAACTAATGTTTGCGTATGAGTGTTTGCTACCAAAATATAAACTGGCAACTGCCAAAAACATTTTCTAAATATATGGACTGTTGAACTGTAGTACCTTTTTATTTTTGGAAAGTGAAAAACAAGCAAAAAACTAGTAAAAAACATCTGTAGTTGGGTACAGTACAAAGTACAAGTAGAAAATGTGTTTTTTAAGGGGCATTGCCTTGAGGAGAGGGGAATTCCACTTACAGAGCAAGCAAAGTTAGCTCATTACAAATTGTATTTTGTACTGATTGCCAAAGACACTATGCTAGACAGCAACACATAATGACAGCTCAAGTGTCAGGTGTGGTGGCCAAGTGGTAAGGCGTTGGTCTTGTAAACCAAAGGTCCTGGCTATGACCCACATCCATACCTTTAATGAGCTCATCAAAATCTTCCATGACCCAGAAAATCTGAAAATGAGCTGCAAAACTTTGCTTGTTTGCTAAGTGAAATTCCCCACTCCTCGCTGTCACCACCATTATGAGCTCTGTTAGCGTGTTTACAGCTTGTTTATGGATGTCTTGGCTCAGACGTGGTCTCTTTCTCCCCACAGACATCTTGTTTGAGAGCGAGCAAAAAATACAGAGGCAGAGAAACGAAGGTGCAGAAAAGAGAAACTGGGTGAGCATAATACAAAACAGAAGATGAACCTGAAACTTACATTTATTAAGCACTCAACATGTATAATTGTAGCTTTTGCCAGTTTAAATTTACACTTCTTATTCTGCATTATTAAATCCATTAATACAGTGGCGGTTCCACTCCTCCTTAAATCATTTACATTATCATGAAAACAAGCATTTAAATAATTAGCAGTTACAGTTCCATTACACTTGAAGATATGTATATGTTTTGTTTAATGCCACTATATAATTAACATAACCTGCTAAAAATCCCTTTGTTTCACCAGTTCCCTCAGTTCTCCATCTCATCATCCTGATGTTCTGCTTTCTAACTGCGTTGTGTTTCTCAATCACTTGCATATATAACACAATAAGACTTCATCTGGATTATCCTTCTCTAGTACATACTGTATATTTCTAACATCCTCTCCAAATGACTCTTCACAAATGTTTTCATTGATCTCCTGAAAACGACTCTACGTTCTGCTTTTGGCACCTTTGTCTTTCTTACAAGCACTAAAATATGGTCACTACACCGAACTGAGATAATTTGAACGAAAGAGACTAAAATACAATAACTTGGCAAGACTGCAGTTCATCAACAAATAACAGTATAAAATTAATATCTCAAAACAAAAAGAATATCTCTGAGACAAGTGACAATTTTCTCCTCAGAAAACGTTGTTTAATTAAACACAATGAATTTTGTTCATTCAGGTCACTTCCTGTAACTGTCGACCTCCTAGTCATGTTCTTTTCCTTTCTCTATATCAGGGTTCTTAACCTTTTGACCTCGGGCCCAACTTTTCAAGTACAAAGCGGCCCAGGGCCCATTCAAATATTAACACTGCACTGGTTTAACTGACTGATCTCACTGTTAGTTTGATTCATATTCAATAATAAGGCGGCAGTAGCTCAGTCTGTAGGGCTTGGGAACCGGAGGGTGGCTGGTTCAAGTCCAGTATGGACCAAAGTATGGAAGGTAGACTGGTAGCTGGAGAGGTGCCAGTTCACCTCCTGGCACTGCCAAGGTGCCCTTGAGCAAGGCACCGAACCCCTAACTGCTCCCAGGGCGCCGCTCTGTGTGGCTGCCCATCACTCCACCATCTGTCTCCACATTTGCATGTCTGTGAGCCCTTGGTGTGTGTGGTTGTATTTCAGGTAAAAAAAGAATTTCCCTCAAGGGATCAATAAAGTATATTTTCTATTATATAGTTAGGGCTGGCTCAGGTCATCCCTTAGTTATGCTGCCATAGGACTAGACTGCCGGGGACTCCCGCCCCTCTCCCTCTCTCTCTCTCTCTCTCTCTCCTCCTCTTTCTCTCTCACCATCAGTGGACATACATGTCTCATTAATGCATGTTACTAACCGAACTTCCCGGAGTTTTTGTGCTCTGTCGTCCAGCAGGTTCTCGTGGATCGTGGCTGCTGCTGTGATCCTGCGCAACGTCCACTACATATATTATTACTGTCATTATTGCTACCATATCTGCTACTGTGGTCATTTTATCATTCATTGTAATTCATTGTCATTCTATCATTCATTGTAATTGTACAATATGTTTGTGTTGACTTGTTCTGTACACGTGACATCTATTGCACGTCTGTCCGTCCTGGGAGAGGATCCCTCCTCTGTGGCTCTTCCTGAGGTTTCTTCCACCTTTTTCCCTGTTAAAAGGGTTTTTGTGAGCAAGTTTTCCTCACTCAAACCGAGGGTCTAAGGACAGAGGGTGTCACTCCCTGTACAGATTGTAAAGCCCTCCGAGGCAAATGTATTTTGTGACTTTGGGCTATACAAATAAAATTTGATTTGATTTGATTTGATAATTAAATCAAATCCACTTACAGTTTACCAAGCAAAACCTTGTCAAATAAATGACATGATACAATCTGATCATCACAAAGACATTTATTTATCATGTGTATGTAAACCTGCACATACAACAAGACTCCGAACAGGCTAGGTCTGTTGGCCGTACTGTCGATTTGTTTCATTTTTCATTTATCAAATTTAAAATTTTTTTCATCAGTTTTTTTTAGTCCCTCCTTTTTTGCTGTAGTAAAAGGTAATTATTAGTTATTTTTGTGTTGAATAAAATTATGTGCTGATAAAATAAATGCATTCAAAACAATAAAAGTTTCAAATTAAATAAATAAACTGTAAATACAATTTTTACAATTTCAATTGATAACCTATGTGGCCCTAACCTATGTTTTGCCCACAGGTGCAAAACTGAAAGTTTTTTACAGCCCTATAGGTGGTGCTCGCTGCCCAATGGTTAAGAATCACTGCTCTTTGTCCTCTTGGACTTTTCACCAGCTCAGCGGCTCTCTGAATCTCGTGTATCAAGCTTCTTTTGGTCATGCCCAGTTGTTTGAGATAGAATCGTGGCCACATGACATAGAGAATGGGCTGGCAAAGACGTGGTGTGGTGGCCAAGTTGTAAGGTGTTGATCTTGTAAACCAAAGATCATGGGTTCTATCCCCATCCATGCCTTTAATAGGGTCTTTATACATCAACACCTTTAATGATACATTTAGGAAAAGCTGTAATGAAGGTCCTCCACACGTGGTAAGTGAAATTCTCCTCTCACACTGTCATGACTGTGAATATCTTGTGGGTTGTGTTTGCAGGTTGTTTATGCATGTCTTGGTCCTGACATAGTCTAGAAAGTGTAAACAAGTCATGTGGTGACAATGGTTGATTGTTTGGAAAGCTGCATGCTGAAAAGTGATTAAAATAAAGTGGCACCCTCCATAGCTGTGAAGTGAAGTCTATACAGAAGTGCCAAAACTGCAGTTCCTTAAACGTCCAAATTTTTATATAACTCACCTGTTGTGTGTCTGTTGAGAGCTGTGAAACAATCACTTCTCTGCTGCATTTTTTAGCAGACACCCCTGCGGCTCGCACCACCATAAGCAAAAAGCACTACCCCTCAAATGAATAGAAAGACCTGCGATCTCACCACAGCACCAGAGCCTGTCTGAATGAGCCTTAAAATTCTGCACAATCAGGAGCATGGCTGCTTTGATTGACAGGCGTCTGCTGTCACGACGTGGTGGCCAAGTGATAAGGCGTTGGTCTTGTAAACCAAAAATCATGGATTCAATCACTCTCCATGCCTTTAATAAGATGGGAAACATCTAAAGAGTCACAGATACATTGTTGTCTAGTTAGATTTCTGTCTGTTCAAATCCAAAACATTAGCCATGTTAAAATATCTGCTTCATTATATTCTATGCCAGTGTTTCTCACTGCTGCCGCGGCGCCTTCTGCTTTCATCACAGTAAAGAAGAAGATATACTGACATAATAAAATGCAAATAAAATTTTAAATTCTCTCGTGTTCACTTTTCCTCATGTCCCATTGTCACTGTGACAGAATGACTGCATCAGACAATTTTTTTTCCCCATTACTTCATGATAGATGCAGCATGACTAGCATGGTTTTGAAAAGAAAACCACCTCTGCAATTTATAGACAATCACACACGTGATGTCCTGGTGCAGAGACACACAGAGCGAGGTTATCTGATATTTTACCAACACAGAGCAGGTAAAGCAACAATGAACACACCAGCTGATATTCTGTACCACGTTGGTTCCATCATCATTAACATCAAGCCTCCTCCACGTGGGGTCATGTGCTGATGTAAAAACAGCAGCACAGGTGAAAAAAAGTGGTTTTTAGTGATTTCATAAATGTACTGCTGTCCCTGTTTGATACAGAGAGGTGTTTTTAATACAGCAGTCACTAGACCTGAGCTCGAGACTTCAGACTGCTATATCTTGTCTCTGAGTGATTGAAGTTTCACTGCAACAGTTCTACAGCTACGAGTACTTTCATTACTTCATGTCGTCATTGTCTCTAAACAAAGAAAAAAGTTATTTTGTTGTAACTACCTGAAACCCACCCAGTAACAATCAATTTGCATGCTATTGAAGAACTACTTGGCTAACAGTCATTGTTCTGTGTAAAGCTTACCTACTCAGACTCTTTAATTGTTCTCTGAAACTGGTCATTGTGTTTGAGAACATTAGAATAATTTGAGAGGAGAAGACACATTTGGGCTCTTAGCTGTAGTTTAAGGTTTAAAGAAGGTTTTAATCTGTGTTGTCTAGGAAAAAATGATGGTGGTAAGTTTGTTTCACCCATTCTAAGGTAACAATTATGATTTCCAGCTGATTCTAATGAAAACATAGTTAACATTCTAACATAGTTAACAAACAGCTCCCCTAAATCTGGTGTAGGATCTACCATTTCATGGGACTGTGACTGGCATCTAGGTGTACAAAGGATGCTCATCCTCTGTACCCTGTCTTCATGGCGAAGCTGTCGAGCTGCATCTTTGAGTGGGACAGAGGAGATGTTGCCTTGCTGCGTCAGGCCAAGCGGGAGCAGCTGAGACAGGAAGGTGTCCCTGGCATCGCTGACACTCGTCAGCAGAGGCACGTTAAGTGCATACAGGACGAACCAGGTGTGCTTCTTTACACCCAGACAGGTACCACCACCAAGGCAGACATTGTCCTGCCAAACTACAGGTGTGCCAGAGGGTCCACATCATTGGAATCCTTTCACCTGCATGTAACAGGTTCATTCCAGGTCAGTATGAATCATTATTCATCAGTACAATTCTTTAACATCGCAATTCTGTTGTTTGTCATTACCATTATTCTGGAAACAGTGGCACAATTAATAATTTACAGATGACCAAACACAACAAATAAACTTATCATTGTGTTTACCTTTCTACTATCTTAAGGAACGAGTGCCAACAGCTTGAATTTCCAGCTGTACCTCCTGGAAGGACTGAACAGGTGGAACCAGGACCGAGAAGCTGCATCTCTAGCAGTCAAGCCTGCCCCCTTGCTGAGTTATTCTGAAGACACCCTCAGTGTCAAGGTCTTTGGAAGGCACCTTGTCCCGTCTTTCAGCCACCTGCTGTTTACACTGGTAAGTTTAAGCTTTTCATCCTGATGAAGCTATTCCAACATCCTCCCAGCCACTTTCTCCACAGCAACTGTTGGTCCTCTGGGGCACCTACCCTGGCCCCAGCAGGGTAGTACAGGTGGTACAGGTGGTAAGTCTTAGTTCAGTTAAGTTCATTATGACTTCATTTCATAATCACCAATGTTCTTCTAATCAGACATATGGATATGGATGAGTGTTTTTGCATTACGTTACGTTTTGACTGCAACTGCCAGATCACCTGATGTTGCTGTGAAGTGTCTTCTCAGCTGATTTTCTGTGTAACAGCAGCTGGTGTGACACATCACAGCAACATCAGGTGACTCTTCTGAGGAAGACACCAGATGCAGTCAAAACATGTCAAGGTAAAGCAAAAATACTCATCCATATCCATATGTCTGATTAGAAAGAACATCCTACAGTAGTTGGTAAGTGTTTTGTGACTGTTGGACTGTGACAGCTGTACTTTTCTAGTTGTGTTATTGTGTTTTAATTTTAATGTATACTCCTACATCTTTTCCAGGCTGTTGATGAGCGTGGCATCCCAGGGATGGACAGAGTGGATAGCCTGGCAGGATACTTGGTGGGTCTGAGGACAGAAACTGGTCAAACAATGAGCAATCGGCAGGCCAGTACAATAATAGCTCTGTGGCAGAACCGAACCGAACTGCCAGCGCTGAGGACCCAGAGGGAATACCGTGAGTACAGCGTCTTTTGCTTCAGTGAAACTTGGCTACACTCGCACATCCCGGACAGCAGCGTTGAGGTTCCTGGCTACAGTTTGATATGGGGAAACAGAGACTTTTCCAAAAGTCAGAAGAAGAAGGGTGGCGGACTTGCACTTTATGTAAGTGAGAAGTGGTGTAATCCCAGACATGTGAATGTGAAGGAACGTCTCTGTACCCCGGACATTGAACTGCTGGCTGTGGGGATGCGCCTGTATTATTTACCGAGGGAGTTTCACGTCCACCATTGTTATCGCTGTTTTACATCCCCCCGTCAGCTGATGCAGCGGCAGCCTGTGAAGTCATCAGCTCTGCCATTGCTAAGCTACAGACTAAACACCCGGATGCATTCATGGTTATTACAGGTGATTTTAATCATGCCTCACTGGACAAGACTTTAAACAACTTTCACCAGTATATTGACTGCCCCACCAGAGAAAATAAAACGCTGGATCTTCTCTATGCCAACGCCAGTGATGCATATGATATCACAGCCCCTGGCAGATCAGACCACAACTTGGTCATGATGACTCCCAGGTATGTCCCTCTGGTGAGAAGACAACCTAAGCACACCAGGACAGTGAGGAAGTGGACACATGAGGCCACGGAAGCACTGCAGGACTGCTTTGAGTCGACAGACTGGGATGTACTCTGTGAGCCGCATGGGGAGGCGGCATCACTGAGTACATCAGATTCTGTGAGGACACCACCATGCCAGCCCGGACCGTACATTGCTTCTCCAACAACAAGCCCTGGATCACCAGCAACCTGAAGGCACTTCTGGACGAGAAGAAAAGGGCTTTCAGGTCTGGAGACAGAGAGGAGCAGAGGAGAGTGCAGCACGAACTCCGAGATACGCTGAGGAATAACAAGGACAACTACAGGAGGAAGCTGGAAGCCAAACTCCAACAGAACAGTGTAAGGGATGTGTGTATGGAATGAAGCACATCGCAGGGATGAAGGGGAAGGACAGGCAGACATTAGGAGCCTGGACAGAGCAAACCAGCTTAACCAGTTTTTAATAGGTTTAGCTCACCCCTGCCCCCCCCCACACACACACCCACACTGTCCCAGTGAAGCACGTCTAGAGACACCCCAAGCTTCAACCTGAGTCTGAGTCAGGAGAAAGTCCTGATGCTGTGGAAGACGTCCTGCCTGGTCCCAGTCCCCAAGAAGCCGAGGCCATCCGACCCAGCTGACTACAGACCAATCGCCCTCACATCCCATGTGATGAAAGTCCTGGAGAGACTGGTCCTAGCCCAGCTGAGGCCACCAGTGATAACGTTTCTGGACCCCTGCAGTTTGCCTATCAGCCCCATTTAGGAGTCGATGACGCTGTCATTTACCTGCTGCAACGAGCCCATATGCATCTGGATGGTGGAGGAGGCACTGTGAGGATCACATTCTTTGATTTCTCCAGTGATTTCAACACCATTCAACTTCTGCTACTGGGTGAGAAGCTGCGGTGATGGGTGTTGATGACGCAGTGATCTCCTGGATTACTGACTACTTGACAGGCGGCCACAGTTTGTCCGTCTGGGCAGTGGGCTGTCTGATGTGGTGGTCAGTGATACAGGAGCTCCACAGGACTGTGCTTTCCCTTCCTCTTCACCTTATACACCACCGACTTTAAGTACAACTCTGAGTCATGTCACCTGCAGAAGTTCTCTGATGACTCAGCTGTTGTCGGGTGTATAGGAGAGGGAGAGGAGGGGGAGTAGAGGACACTGATAGACAGCTTTGTAGAATGGTCCGAACAGAACCACCTGAGGCTGAACGTCAACAAGACCAGAGAGATGGTGATCGACTCAGGGGAGGTGGTGGATGAGGTGCAGGACTACAAATACCTCGGAGTGGTGATCGACAACAGACTGGACTGGAAATCTAACACAGAGGCTGTGTACAAGAAAGGAGCAGCAGCATCGACACCAGCAGACTTGATAAGATCATCAAGAAGGCTGGCTCTGTTCTTGGGCTGAGACTTCAGTCTCTTGAGACTGTGGTGGAGAGGAGGATGCTGAATAAACTGCTGTTGAACAGCACCCTCCCCATCACACAGTGGACATATGCTATCAACGGGTGGCATATGCTGCACGTCACCAGGTGCGCCTTACCACAGGACGCTTCAGGTGCTCTAAAAAGAGACCTGAATTTACACCTGGTGTGGAGAGCACAACACGTTGCGTATTAGCATCCTCAGGATCTCCTGCCCAGTGGCCAGACTGTAGTCGTCTTGTAGAGTCCATCTGTGTCAAGCTGACAGGGCAGTTACAGCCTGACAAGATGGACTCTGATTTTGACTGACTACAGTAAGATCAGGCAGCTGGTCCTGGGGAATGCCACCGTGATGCAAAGCACTACTCTGCAGTTGTTTGATATTAATCAAACAACACTGACTCAGTGGCACAATAAGAGATTGAAGAGGCAGGACAGTAGCATTCTGCTGCAAGGGGTCAACCTGCCTGACTCTGTCCCTGTTGCTGCGAGGCCTCTTCCACTTGTGCAAGTGCGCCCTCCTGCCTTACCTCCACGGCCTGGTCCCCACCATCAGTACCACTTGCCCCGGAATACAGTTGAACAGGCAGTGATAAGCAGCTCAGAGGCAGTTATTCAGTCAGCCACCACCTCCAGCTCCTACACTTTCAAACCCCAGCCCCTTCATTGTGCCAGTTGTGTTTGTTACCCCAACTGGAAACAAACAAGATTGTCCCGTCTGGCCCCTGCCCTCACCACCGCCTACCCGGAGAGCTTACCCGCACAGTCAATATTCTAATTTTTCTAACTTAATTCATTTTCTTCTTTTGTTAATTTATTGTATTTATTTTACTTATTTTGTTTTGGTTATTTATCCTTTTTTATTCTATTTTAAATTGTTTCTTGTTCTAAATTTTCCTAACTTTAAATATTTTTCGTTTTTGTTTATTTATTGTATTTATTTTATTTAGGTATTTCTCATTTATTTATTCTATTTTAAATTGTTACTCTTGTAATAATTTAATTATTTTCTATGTGTGTTCATTTATTGCTTTTATTTTATTTAGGTTATTTGTTATTTATTTTTTTCTATTTTTAATTGTTTAATTTATTCCTGTTTTTATTGCTTCAGGTTTTATTTCACACGTGTTTGTTTGAGTGTTTGTGTGAAATTGGTAATAAATGTGTTACATTTCAGCGAGTGTCTTCAGTTTTTTCTGCAAACATGCAAACTCATTCATAGAAGACGATGACATTGTTGCAGTACTTAATTCAGAAATTTAAAATTACTATAAAAGTACATTTAGTTACATTTGATAACACTTGGTAGTAGTTTGTGTTACAGGCGTCATGTTCCATTGGTGGAATTGAACCGGCGACCTTTGGATCAAAAGCCTCCTATGCTTTTCTATGGTAAAGTGTCATGTTTGGTTAGAGTTCTCAAAAGAATAGAGCAGAATATATGTGCTTTTACTTGTGATGGACAGCAGACACAAATAACTACAAGTTTATTCCATTTTTCTAATTTTCCATGCCTTTAATACCATTATCAGAATGACCTACATGGAAATTGTTTGTGTAAGTAAATTGCCCTCAGGTACAAACTAACATTGCCATCAAATGGCTTTCACAGTCCATTTTCTACCTTGTTTTATACTTTAATACAGAAAGGTCAAAGTCACCAGACCGGCCCAGAAGCAGGTACAGATGTGGCCAGAGGGTGCCTCCTCAGCACTATACACTGCCCAACACACAGGTGGCGTGGTGGCCAAGTGGTAAGGCGTTGGTCTCGTAAACCAAAGATCATGGGTTCGACCCCCATCCATGCCTTTAACAGCATCAACTGAGTCTTTCATGATAAATGGAACACATTGTGATAAAATGCAAGAAGACTTGACATTTGGTAAGTAAAAATCCTCCAATTTTTGGCACTTCTTGTCCTCCCCTCTTGCTGTTGCTGTCTCTCATGTGTGTAGAATAATGGATGAGGAGAGACTAGTTGCTGCTGTCGTTGAGAAGTCCCATCAAATCAAATCAAATCAAATCAAATCAAATTTGTATAGCCCAAATTTACAAAACACATTTTGCCTCTGAGGGCTTTACAATCTGTACAGGAGTGACACCCTCTGTCCTTAGACCCTCGGTTCAAATGAGGAAAACTTGCCCACAAAAACCCTTTTAACAGGGAAAAAGGTGGAAGAAACCTCAGGAAGAGCCACAGAGGAGGGATCCTCCCCAGGACGGACAGACGTGCAATAGATGTCACGTGTACAGAACAAATCAACACAAACATATTGTACAATTACAATGAATGATAAAATGACAATGAATTACAATGAATGATAAAATGATTACAGTAGCAGTGGAACCTGTGATAGAGATAGAGAGACACAGATGCACAACAGAAGCAAATCATAAACTAACTATAAACTGTAATGGAGATATGGTAGCAATAATGACAGTCATAATATATGTAGTGGACGTCATGCAGGACCACAGCAGCAGCCATGATCCTTGAGAACCTGCTGGACGAGAGAGCACAGAAACTCTGGGGAAGATGTTTAGATAGTAACATGCATGAACATGCATTAATGAGACATGTATGTTTACAGATGGTGGTGGTAATGGTGATGGAGATAGAGAGAGAGAGAGAGAGAGTAAAGGGAGATGTGACTGCATCTTCAACCAATACCGTGCCTGACTAGGCATAACAGACATGCACATGTGGAGAGAGATGGTGGAGTGATGGGCAGCCACGTAGCAGCACCCTGGGAGCAGTTAGGTTACCTTGGCAGTGCCCAGGAGGTGAACTGGCACCTCTCCAGCTACCAGCCCACCCTCCATACTTGAACCAGTCAAATCAAGCAAACTCGATTCAATAACAACTAATAACAAATGCTCTTTGTTAAATGTCAGAGCTCAAAAAGTGTCTTAAAACAGCCACAAATCCTCAAAGCATTCAAGCAAGTGTCTCTGCATTGAAGCTGTAACTTGGATGTTTTTGGTATTCTTTAATGATTCAAATGCTCAGTTCTCTTCTTTCCCCCTCATGACTTATCACCCACCTATAGGACTCTTTATAGTAAAAAGTATGCTGTTTTGGTTCGTCCTTCACATGACTTCAAACCCCACTGGGAGCGTTTTAGAAGCAGAAGCCCAGACTTTGTTTCAGGGTTTGTGCAGGAATCCTGAGGTTAAATTTAATAACATTTAATACCTTTTTTAATACCTTCTAAATATTTTTTAAAACCTCAATGCAACTTGCCTCTAGTCATATAAAAAAAAACAGGATCGATAAATGGGAGGGCACGTGCACTGTTACTGTCAATCCCTTAGTTATTTACATTTACATTTAGTCTTTTAGCTGATGCTTTTATCCAAAGCGACTTTCAGAGAAGATGTGATGGCTGCAGTGGAAGTTTGACTGGTGGTGGAGCGGTGTACTGGACATACTAGCAGCACAGAAATTTGATATTAATGGCTGCTCTCCCATCAAGTTGTCAGTCAACTGAACCCTGTAGATAGATCCATCTACATAATTCGAGTTATGCTACTTGATATCTGCTAAAGAAATGACACAATGCATACGATTTCAGTACCACTCCACACATACCCATGTTCTCTAAAGAAGACATCAAGTATACTTGACCAACAGTGTTTTACAGGAGGATGCTTGTGAAGAGCTCTTCTACACGACACTTTTCTTTTTTGTCTTTTCAGTGTCATTTTCAGTCTTTGAAATCAAACTTTGTGCAAAGCTTGTTTCAAGTTCTACATGATTTTGTACTGTCATCCTAACCACAAACACCTTATTACAAAGTTTCAGGGCGTTCCCGTAACCATGGTAGCTCACAGTGCTGAAGGAGAGGGAGCGACGCTGAATGCCGTTTTTACACGGATAATATGCTTCTACATGTGTAAATATGCTATGCAGTTAATTAGTTTCACATTTGTCTGTTTTTATGACCGGCAGTTTGCACGGGGTATTTTATTTTGAAAATCAACTGGATTCTCTATGTTGTTTCTGTGTCTGTATGTCAATCTACATGATAAGAAATGTGTCTGTGTGTTTTTTTTTAATGAATTCTCTAAAATTGTCTCACTGAAAGACATGGGAATGTGAAAATTAATTAATTAAAAAATATATATATTTTTTACAGAAAATATAAGGTTTCATTGGCATAACATAATAGTTTGAGATTTCAAGGCAACAAAATACAGCTGATTAAAACTAATATAACCTTCTCACTTCTCAGACGTGTGCGTAACCAGTGAGCTAAGCCTGCTGTTTCAACCATTTTTACTCGAGTACCATGAGGAGAACATCAGACATCATCAAAGATTTGGTAGATGCAAAAGTTTCGTTGGTAATACAGTTTGAAACTGTAGTTGTATCAAGTGTTTTAAGTTTTTATTGCACTCGGTCGCATATTTTGATTTTTTGAGCAGTGTTTTCTAGCTTCACTCTCTCTCTCTCTCTCTCTCTCTCACACACACACACAGCGTCATATATCGCCGTGATCAGGTTATTATTGGAGTGAATGGACGGCTGTAGCTCTGCTCTAAGTGTCTCTTACCGCCGCAAACAGGTTTATATTGGAGTCAATTGAGAACCCAGAGCGTTTTATACAGACGCGGAAGGGTACCTTTTGCGTCAGTATCAGACGTCTAGGGGCGTGACAAATCGTTGGTATTTTCCGCGTTGGGAATGAGAACGGGTTGGTGTGAAACACTAGAGGAGGATGCAGATAGCCTTGCAGAGATGGCTGAGAATACAGCAGGGACCAAGATGGCAGAACTCATCACTAAATCCAACTCCATGAGAAAAAGATGTAAGGACAAGAGAGGGGAGTTCATGGACCTAGACTGTGAAATTGAGAAGAATTGTCTTAAGGATTTGGGATGTTCCAAAACAATGGACTTCTCTGTTTATTGGTTTTTCTTAGTACAAAAAACACAAATGTTATCACGACTCTGTTTTAAGTGCAGAAGTGTTATTATTCTGTCCTTATTTGGAAAGTAATGATAATAATTGTTGGCTCTGTTCTGTGTCAACATTGTAACAAAATAATAAAAAAAAAGTGAGCTGTGATTGCATTTACAATAAAAAAATTGAGTATTTCTACCTAATAAATCATTATGACATCTTTGAGTTTTAAATTTTATTTGTTGAGGTCCTAAAAAGGTCTGCTCTCTTTTTTTTAAAGAGAAACCGTGAATATTTTTCAGCGGTTACTCTCTTTGTGGGGGTAGCCGGAGCACCCGGAGAGAACCCCATTACAGACACTAGGAGAGCATGCAAGTTTAGGACTCTCTCAGATTACAGAGTTCGTAGAGGAGCTTGTCATGTTTGAGTTCGAGAGCGCTGTGACTTCTAAGCAGCTCATGATAGTCAGAAGTAATGTCACAGTGCTGTCTCTGTAACTCAGTGTATTGATTCTGCAGGTGTAGTAGTCTCTGTCTACTATCATCGAGCAGCTCTCTGTTGGTTGAGCATAAGCTCAGTGTTGCTGGTGTGACTGAACTTGATGTTTGATTCAACCAGCTGCTCCTGAAGTCTGGAGGCCCTTTCTTTTTCCAGAGCAGAGGAAATGTCATCAACTCTCTGCTGCAAATCAGAGTTTCTTGTCCTTTCCTGTTTAACGTCGTCTTCAAGTTGCACCTTGAGCCTACGTACCATGCACTGGAGCTCAGCAATAGTACGTTGATTTTCAGAGATGGTCTCATTTTTGTTTGTCATCATCTCTTGATATTGTTCAGAGAGAGAGCGATATTTAGACTTGAGTCTGACGTATTCTGTCTCAGTAGCATTGAATTTAGCTATGATGTCTGTGTTCTCCCTTCTCAGTGTCTCCATGTCGTACATGAGATGCTCTGAGTTTGCCGATACTTCCCTCAGCTGGTTCCTTAGGAATGTTTGAGGATCGGCTGAATCCTGCTTTTGTAAAAGCATCTGCTTGTAACGCTTCTTTTCACTTCTGAGAGATGATCTTAAAAGCTTCTCAGCAGTCAGACTTTTTTCTAAAGCCAGAGTCTTCTCGTGAGCTTGTCCTCTTGCATCTGAATCTTTTCACATGCCTTCGAAAACCGATCCTTCTCTGCCTGGATGGCCTCCTCAAGTCTCCTGCAAGCTTCTCCGTCTTCCTGGGGTTGTTTCTCATAAAGCTGCATCTGGTTTAGAACAGCGACAAATTTATCTTGAAGCTTTTGATCTCAGAAGCCTGTTTTCTGTTTTCCTGAATTAGATGGTCCAGTTTTTCTTGGTCCTTCTTCCACTGGGAGACAGCAGTCTCACAGTCCCTCTTGAGATCATAGTTTTTTGCTCTCTCTTCTTTGAGGTCTGAAGCCTGCTGACTGAGGTTCTCCTGCAGTGTGGAAACAATGCTGTCCTTGACATCAACACTCATTCGAAGAGTCTGAATATTGAAGTGGAGAGATTGAATTTCACTGTCTTTCTCCAGATTCTTCTCCCGCTCCTTAATTACACGTTTAGCGCCTTGACTTCAGCACAATTCACCGTATCACGCTCTGCCAGTTCTTTTCATGCTGACGGCGGATGCCTCCAGATCCTTTTGGAGTTCAATCATCAGCTTCTTGCTTTCTTCAAGCTCAGCTGTCAAATCGGTGATTGTGCATTTTTGCTTTTTGTGTGTCCCCAGGAGTGACTTCTGTGACTTCTTCAGGTCAGCCACTTGTGCCTTCATGGAGTCCATTTTAACACGAAGATCAGCGTTTTCAGCTTGCAGCTTGAGTTTTAAATTTTATTTGTTGAGGTTCCTAAAAAGGTCTGCTCTCTTTTTTTAAAGAGAAACCGTGAATATTTTTCAGCGGTTACTCTCTTTGTGGGGGTAGCCGGAGCACCCGGAGAGAACCCCATTACAGACACTAGGAGAGCATGCAAATTTAGGACTCTCTCAGATTACAGAGTTCGTAGAGGAGCTTGTCATGTTTGAGTTCGAGAGCGCTGTGACTTCTAAGCAGCTCATGATAGTCAGAAGTAATGTCACAGTGCTGTCTCTGTAACTCAGTGTATTGATTCTGCAGGTGTAGTAGTCTCTGTCTACTATCATCGAGAGCAGCTCTCTGTTGGTTGAGCATAAGCTCAGTGTTGCTGGTGTGACTGAACTTGATGTTTGATTCAACCAGCTGCTCCTGAAGTCTGGAGGCCCTTTCTTTTTCCAGAGCAGAGGAAATGTCATCAACTCTCTGCTGCAAATCAGAGTTTCTTGTCCTTTCCTGTTTAACGTCGTCTTCAAGTTGCACCTTGAGCCTACGTACCATGCACTGGAGCTCAGCAATAGTACGTTGATTTTCAGAGATGGTCTCATTTTTGTTTGTCATCATCTCTTGATATTGTTCAGAGAGAGCGATATTTAGACTTGAGTCTGACGTATTCTGTCTCAGTAGCATTGAATTTAGCTATGATGTCTGTGTTCTCCCTTCTCAGTGTCTCCATGTCGTACATGAGATGCTCTGAGTTCGCTGATACTTCCCTCAGCTGGTTCCTTAGGAATGTTTGAGGATCGGCTGAATCCTGCTTTTGTAAAAGCATCTGCTTGTAATGCTTCTTTTCACTTCTGAGAGATGATCTTAAAAGCTTCTCAGCAGTCAGACTTTTTTCTAAAGCCAGAGTCTTCTCGGCGAGCTTGTCCTCTTGCATCTGAATCTTTTCACATGCCTTCGAAAACCGATCCTTCTCTGCCTGAATGGCCTCCTCAAGTCTCCTGCAAGCTTCTCCGTCTTCCTGGGGTTGTTTCTCATAAAGCTGCATCTGGTTTAGAGCAGCGACAAATTTATCTTGAAGCTTTTTGATCTCAGAAGCCTGTTTTCTGTTTTCCTGAATTAGATGGTCCAGTTTTTCTTGGTCCTTCTTCCACTGGGAGACAGCAGTCTCACAGTCCCTCTTGAGATCATAGTTTTTTGCTCTCTCTTCTTTGAGGTCTGAAGCCTGCTGACTGAGGTTCTCCTGCAGTGTGGAAACAATGCTGTCCTTGACATCAACACTCATTCGAAGAGTCTGAATATTGAAGTGGAGAGATTGAATTTCACTGTCTTTCCAGATTCTTCTCCCGCTCCTTAATTACACGTTCGTTTAGCGCCTTGACTTCAGCACAATTCACCGCATCACGCTCTGCCAGTTCTTTTCATGCTGACGAGCGGATGCCTCCAGATCCTTTTGAGTTCAATCATCAGCTTCTTGCTTTCTTCAAGCTCAGCTGTCAAATCGGTGATTGTGCATTTTTGCTTTTTGTGTGTCCCCAGGAGTGACTTCTGTGACTTCTTCAGGTCAGCCACTTGTGCCTTCATGGAGTCCATTTTAACACGAAGATCAGCGTTTTCAGCTTGCACCTTCTGCATAGTCTTTTTAAGGGTGTGCTTTTCTTCTCGCTCCTGCTCCAGAGCCTTTTTGTGTTGGGCTTTAGATCTTTCCTTCTCCAAGGCCTCTTCAAGTGACGTTTTAAGACTTTCTTCTCTCTCCAAGGCCTCTTCAAGAGAAGTTTTAAGACTTTCTTCTCTCTCCAAGGCCTCTTCAAAAGAGGTGATGGCTCTTTCTTTGTTCTTCATGGCCTCGTCAAGAGAAGTTTTCGCTCTTTGTTCTTTCTTTAAGGCCTCTTCAAGAGAAGTTTTAGTTCTGTCTTCCCTCTTCAAGGCCTCTTCAAGAGAAGCTTTAGTTCTGTCTCCCCTCTTCAAGGCCTCTTCAAGAGAAGCTTTAGTGCTGTCTTCCCTCTTCAAGGCCTCTTCAAGAGAAGTTTTAGTTCTGTCTTCCCTCTTCAAGGCCTCTTCAAGAGAAGCTTTAGTTTTTTCTTCTCTCTCCATGGCCTTATCAAGAGAAGCTTTAGTTTTTTCTTCTCTCTCCATGGCCTTTTCAAGAGAAGCAGCAATTTCCTTTTCTCTCTTCAAGGATTTTTCAAGAGCAGCCTGGCATTTTAACAACTCGTTGCTGTCTTCCTGAAGTCCAAGAGGTTCCTTATATTCCTTTGTTGTGAAACATAAAACAATCATTAGTTTGTTTGTACATTAGATTTTTTTAAATACTCTCTTTGTTACATTGAGGTCTATTATAGTAGCTGCTTAGAAAAATCACACAATTCCAACAAAATGTTGTCCATTTGCAATATTTTGGATTAGAGATAAGTACAAGTGCAGTGTGTGAAGCTGTACAACAATACGTTTTATGTTTATTAATGACTAGATTCATTTAAATGCACTCAATAATATTCACCAAAGATCTAAGGCATTAAAGCTGACTCATCAACAAGTGTGTGTAAATGTGTGTGCCTCTAATTCCTTACCGTCGTACTGAAGGGATGGTATTTGTCTCTGCTGGACACAAAGTGCTGCTCCTCAGCTTCCTCGATTGAAATGTCCTGAACATCATATTCGATTTCTTCCTCAATTTTCCTGTTTTTAAGAAAACGGGCTTCAGTGTAGCTGCGATCCACAAGCTTGTCTGTAGTTCTTGGAAAATCATACTGGATGTCCTCCTTGCTGACTGCTAAAATCCTTCTGTTGTTTGGATTGAGAAAAAGGTTTCTGGACTGCGCAGAATGTTGGAGCTGTTGGGAGAATAAGTATGTTGATTAGTATTTGCCCATTTGCTCATCTTTAAGAAATCAACTGCACATTTGAGACATTTTGGCTTCAATGTATCTGTGATAAAACCTGGCTTTTTATACCTACTCTTAATGTGAGCGTGTGTGTGTGAATGTAACACATGCTGTCTGTTAATGCCAACGTCTACCAGTCAGCATTTGTACAACTTTGGAGATTTACATTTATTTCAACAAAATATTAAAATCAGCTCTTTAAACTTGAGATATGAAATCTCAATAATGTAAATAGGTGTTTATATTGTATATATTGGATTTATGTAAATTATGTTAATTGTGTGCCTCTAATTTCTTACCTCACTAAAGGGAATGTATTTCTCCTGGACGTCCTTTTGAAACTTTGTCTTCTTTTCCTTATTGTCCTGTCTTTCCTTGTTGAATTTGGGAGCGCCCAAATGTGTCGATTGCTGGACTACTTATTTTCTTATTATTTTTTAAATATCTTTTTGGCAGCGCAGTCCCTTGGGCATGCTTGGAGAATATGTCTGGTAACACCATTGTGTCTAATTTGTCAGTTTTCTTATCTTTAAGAAAACAATGGCACCTTTCAGAAATTTTGGCTTGGCTGAGATAAAACCTGGCTTTCGATACACCTACCTACACCGAACTCTCAGTTGATGTGCTCTCTGTCATATACTGTCTGTCCAACAGGGTGTGTCTAACAGGCATAGAATGTTGCCTTTGTTATGTGTTCGGTTCTAAATTTTCCTTTGATGTTGCCACGGCAACATAAAAAAAAATAAAAAAATTACTTAAATTTAAAATTAAATTCAAATTTAAATTATTTATTTATCTTCATGGCTAGACAACAAATGACATGTGGAATTAACTCATCTGCTTTGCACTGAGTCCTCTCACAGCTTTCCTGAGACTCTTACATGGAGGTGTTGGTGTTATTTTTGACAGTAAAACATGAATAACAGAAGGCAGTCAAAATTAATAAATCAATACATCAATTATCTAATTTTTTTAGATACTTAATTTGTAATTCTCTACCAGGGAGGGGGGCACCGATGATCTTCTCAGCTGTTTTCACTATGCACTGCAGTCTTCCAGCAGGTGATGCAGCTGGTCAGGATGCTCTCGGTGGTTCCACGGTAGAAGGTGCACACGGTGGACACAGGGGCTCTGGCTCTTCTCAGTCTGCGGGGGAAGTAGAGCCGCTGCTAAAGGGCTTAGCACGCATCCTTGGGGCTCCCCTGTGTTCAGTGTGATGGTGCAGCATGATCTCTGGCTCTGGCCGCCGCCATGTTGGCTGTATTGCCTCTTCCACCTCCTGGCTAGTCTAAAAATTAGCAAAGATAGCTCTGTTGGTAGAGCAACCACCCCATGTGCGAAGGCTCAGTCCTTGCTGCGGAAGCCCAGGGTTCAAATCTGACCTGTGGCTCTTTCCCGCATGTCATTCCCTGTCTCTCTCTCCACATTCCTGTCACTCTTCAAGCTGTCTCTATCAAATAAAGCTTGAAAAGGCCAAAAAAAATGCAAAAGAAATTTGCAAAGATGTGGATCATTGGTCGAATGATGATTCCATGAGTCCAAGTAATTTATTATAGCAAAAATGTTAAACATTTCCTGGTTCTAGCTTCTCACATGTGAACATTTGCATATTTCCTCATTCTTATATACACAGCCACATAAAGTGTGTGGCTGTGCCAGAAGAAATCTCTTTTTTCCCTCAGGTATTAGAGGAATCCAGTGTGTCTCAGCAGAAACGAGGTGATACTCGGACATGTTCAGTTATTAGACAATTAACCCTACTGAGACCCGACAATGAGGGAGGCAAGAGGTCACTGTGGCCGATAACAGTTACATAACCCAGAGAGGTTAAGAAATGTGTGTGTGTGTGTGTGTGTGTTTAAGAGAGAGGGGAAGACAGACAGCAAATCAAGAGAAAACAAGTGCTACGTAAAAGCGTGTGCAGAGGTGAGTGTGTCTGCTTTTTACTGGCGTGTGTGTTAACAAGGGTCAGTGTAAAATGGATTCAGCGAGTGTGTTTGCGCTTCTTCGTATGTTCTACAATTAACCTCTGCTGAGACCCTGCAAAGAATGCTGGGTTACCACATGGTGAAGACAAAAAACAAAAAAAAACAAAAAAAAACAAAGGACAGAAAAAGCAGCGACATGCTCACAGAATTTGAGTGTGTAAGTGTGTAAAGTGTGTATAACTAACAAATATACTGACAAATACAGGGCTATGCATCACTTTAAATGTAGTATGCAACATGACGGAATACATTGGTATTATTTATTTAATTATTATTATTTTTTTTTAACTTGACATACACATGAAACTACATCATACGGCATACTGAAATCATGTCATGTTTACATTTTTAAAACTATTTCTGTTCAACACATCAGTCAAAATGTCACATTATCTTGGTCACATATGTCTGTATGTACCTATCAATACCTCAGATGTACATCTGTATTATTCCCACTGTGAATCACCCAGTCAAATTGGATCCATTTGCCCTCCAGCGTAGCCCAAGTCAATAGTGTATCAGCATAGTTGAAGTCCTGGGGTCAGGAGTATCTTGATTTATTGGAGGAATGTGGATCAAACCAGGCTTACTCGCTGTGTAAGTGGAACTGAGTGAGAGATGTAAACAGGAAAATCAGGAACTGATTTCATGTAGTGAACTAAAGTGAGCGACCTCTGTCCAACCTCCTTCCTGAACATACATACTACAAACACTACAACAACAAATGTAAATCATGGTGGTGGCAGTGGTGTGGTGTTGGTCTTGTGAACTAAATATCCTCATCTCATTCTATTTAATGGATTAAGCATTAAATAAGCAACTTCCATGCTGAATTTTGGACAATTTGCTTTCATTTATAAGACAATAGTAAAATACTGTGCAAATGTTAACAATATCTGCTGCAGTGGCATTAGTACATGCACGGAAATGTCTCTCTAATCATTAAAATAAATCATTAAAAACACTCATACATCAAGATAACACATAATAAATAAATCACCTTAAACCTCGTGTTTCTAGATTTAAAAGAAATAGAGCCTCCAGGGACCCGTAGAGGTGGGGTCAAACATCCATGTGGGTGAGAAAATAATTAGTACAGGCGGTTGGTGGTTGGCAGGTGGATGATTTATGTGTTCATGTGGATTCGGATGAACACAGAGCCAACCAGTTCATCACTAGTGTCCATGTAGTGTTTTTCTGGCGGAGAAAGTCTGGCAGGGTGAACATATTTAGATTCAGTGTTAATAGTTATGCTTTCCAAAGCATTATGTCTGATGTCCACTGCAAATGAACTTCCATCCACCCAGAAACCACAGGAAACGTATAACTCCACAACTTCCCTGAGCATCATCCCGTTTCAAGTTTTTTTTAACAGTATAACAAAGTAACGCTGTGTTTTTTTGAAGCGCCAAACAAGAACTGCTAATAGCTAATTTGGCATCCTTATAATGGTGCCATTTTGTAAACAAATATAAAGACTAAAGACTAAGACTAAAAAAGGGAAACATTATGTTCCTATTACCAAAGCCTCAGTTCCAAAAGTTAGAGCCAAATATAAGTCAAATAAGGAGAGAGGATGGAGCGTACAGTGTCAAACCTTAACCATACGGTGACAGAATGAGAAGGACTTTATATTTCACAGGTATGTAGACCAATCGATTCTAAAAGTCTATTTCATGATGAATGTTTAAATTCAGCCCAACACGAGAGAAATTTAACAAGACGCTTTCAACAGTTTCTCTCTATTGCATCCATTCCTCCTCATAGATCATCAGAGTCCTCTTCAGGGACCGTAAGATCTATAAGTCACCACAGTTTACAAGAAAACAGTTGTACCAGTACACGACTTTTAATTGAGTTGCGTACTTTCACACAGCCTTGCAAAATGAAGTTGTTTGAGTCCCAGTAATGACATAAAATGTATATTAAATCCTGGAGGTGTAGCGCAGTGTCACAGAAATGGCTTTAATTGTGGTTTATGTGTCCCGAGTCACACAGCTAAATTGCGGCGTGTGTGTGGGCCGAGGGGAGCAGTGAAATTATAATGAGTGATATGAGCAGGGAATATAATGAAACCCCATCATGTAAGGCATCATTTTAATAAGACTGCCATTTTGATTGAGAATGGAATTTTCGTCACTGGTCTTTTTCTTTTAATTCTTTTTCTCTTTAAAAGCTCCACTTGTCATTAACAGCAGACTCATTTCCTCGTAGCTGACGCTAGAGATCGCAGCCTGATAGAAAAGCGCTTTACAGCTATCTAAATGATGATTTCTCATTAAAGTGTTGGATGTGAATGAGGACCTCTGCTAAATCATCATGACATGCACTCATTCTCTGCTATTCCCTACATTCCTGCTCCATTTAGACTAGTAAGTACAGGTTCTGTTGGATTGTTGCTGTTTTTAAGTCCAGACATTATGTGAATAAGTATGTTTCCATTGTCATGATTAGATCATTAATCAGGCCCCAATATCTCAGGTTAATTAAGACATTTCATTTCTGGTTACCATATCGAACCAAAAAAAAAAAAAAAGGTGCAGCAAAGCGTAATCTGCAATGAATTGCTGGGAACTGTACTGAACAGGAAAATCCTGCCAGGTGATCCAACAAACCACCTGTCGATCACCATCTATCATGGGTGATCAAACCATATAATGTAGTCCACATTCTTTCGAAGAGCGGAAACAACTTTCCCATCCAGAAAAGTCTGCAGTGTCTTTCCTTGCTCTTTTTTAGTAATACTGAAGAATAGTTCTGATATAACTAATGCTACATCTATGCTAACCTTTTTTTAGTAGCGTTAAAGCAGCCATAGCTCATGCTCTAGCTGCCACTCGTTCCTCATAGTGAACTGATCGGTATGAATAGCTGGGGTTGTGCACAGCTTGATGCCTCGTTTTCTCATAGCTGGGGTTGTGCACAGCTTGATGCCTCGTTTTCTCATGTGATTTTGGAACTCACAAGGCTAGCTGCCTAGCAAGGTTATGTTACCGCACTAATCCAAGGGGTTATTTGGGACCAGCAGCAAGGGTTACACATGCTGAGATGCTCTGTGTAACCAGTGTATGTGTCTCTCATGCCAGAGATTTCACAAGTCACGTCAGACTAAACTCTCTGATAAGTGCATATATATATATATATATACTACATTCATTTTAGACTCAAACTAGCACATCTTAACACATACATTTCTGGCTCTGCTAACACTCTTGCATATGCTCAGTTGATGGAGCAACAACATGTCAACTGACTTAAATAACTGCTAAACCATATCTAGTATTATTTCAACAGCAACTTTAACTTATTAGCAACACTGTGCTTTAGTCAGGTAGGTTACACCATGGCTGATGGAGTTCATGGTAAAGCCATATTATAAGCAAACTCTGAACATGGACACAATCGAACACAACATGTTACATTAAACATCTCACAAACATAAACATTTCATTTCAGACTACATTTACATAAAGTCTAAATCCAAACTAGATATAAAAATATAGGTTTTGCAGTACCTGTGGACCAATAAAGAAGACCAACAGTTAATCAGCTCATGACAGATTCTTTATTTCTTAACTACGTGGAGCTTAGTACGTAGCTACAGTCTCCTAGATCCACAGCAGCGCGTCATCTCCTGTGAAATTACTTCCATATGTATACAGTATTAGAATAGTTAGTTAAAATAGTTCAAACCTACTACAGTTACAGCTGTGTAGATGGCAACTGTGTACATGCTAGCACTGGTCAACAATTCCCGGGTGGCTAGCTTGCTGGATGACAGTTAGCATACATTGCTGCCTGTAAACCATATGCACGGAGAGGTATTCTCCACCTTCATGTTTCCTCAAAGGTTGTCAATGATTTGCTATTTGGAACCTAAATGAGAGTAATGCATGAACTGTGATCCCATTGTCCATCCACAACCCCACATCTGGAGGCATTGTAGTTACATCTCTGCTCTTTTTATTCTTTAGTTTTGGTCTTTCTGGTGTAGTCTACAATACAAATGCACTTTGCACTTTGGAATTTGGGTTGGCAAATTGGTCAGCCAAATATACAAACCTTTTGTAATATCTCGACACCTTCATTTTGGATTTCTAATTCTAATTCTAATCTAGTTGATAAGGGTGGCACAGAGAGACAGACTTCTTCTCATGTTCTTTTCCTTCATTCAACTTAAAACAAATATAGAAAGGGCTGCACATAAGGACAAAATAGAGAAACCCACAGATATGCATGGTTACACACTACAACACTGTGCACCATGCGGTGCGATGGTCAAAGTGCCTTTCACAGAGTCAATAAAACAGAAAATAATACAGAGGGCAGAACAGGAAAAACAGCACACCTCTGCACACGATGCAGTTTTCAATGAGCACACAGTTAACAACGATCCCCTCATGAATACAACAACAGACACCAGCAAGCGCTGCTTTAATTCTGCTCCATGGATTAACTTTTGTACCCAGAAGAACAAAACAAGACAATTAAACATTTTTCTTTCATTTCCCAAAAAGATTCATTTGGCGTGTGTTAAATGAATAAAATAAAATATGACAAGCAAAGATAAATTCCTTTCTTTGAAGTGTGATCATTATACAAATAACAAAAATTGAGATCTCTGCTAGTAAATTGCACCTACTTATCTCACAGAAACAGAACATCAGAGCAGAGAATCTTCACTTTGTACCTTCTTACAAAGGTACAAGATATCACTTTGCCAGTGAGGCAGAAGAGAAGCAGTCTTGATGTGAAAATGAAATATTAACACAAACAAACAAAGTGAGTGAGATGAATACAGGATGATCCCAAGTATATAAATCATACTTATTGAATGTTGGGAACTAAACTTCTTAACCTGCTGACTTAATGAAATCATAGTATCTAAATCTTATTTACAGCAGGCGGTGAGCAACTTTGTCTGCACAGTAAGTCAGTGTATATTTATGGTTTGGTTGTTGAAGGGTTCAGGAGCCTCATTTACAGTTTGCACTGATGTTTTCACATAACAGAAATATGCACGTGGAAAATATTAACCCATGTAATAGCACCAGTCACAATAGTGACAGCAAAAATATTTTTGCTGTAAGGCTCTAAAAATGTTACTGAATGATTATGTATTAATGTATTTCCAGCAAATATGGAAAGTGTGGAACCTATTAGTGTCCCAGCAAGGACACTAATAGGTTCTACACACAGTGTTTTCAAAGTTTTGAAATGGCCCAAAATAGCTGCCATTTTGAAAACACAGGTGTTACAATGATACTAATTAAGGGAGTGGCTGTGGCTCAGGAGGTAGAGCGGGTGGTCCACTAATCAGGTTCGATCCTCGGCTCCTCCAGTCTGCATGTCGAAGTGTCCTTGGGAAAGATACTGAACCCCAAATTGCTCCTAAAACGTTTTCACCTAGTTTTCTATAAAAATCTTTAAAAATAACGGTTGATTATTTCAAAGGGGTACTAATGACACATGATTTGGATATTTTCATGTCTAGGAAAAGGTCAGGATTAAACGGGTTAATAATATACATAGATGAAGTCCAGATTTGTCATAAACTACACTGTATTTATGATCTATTACAAAATTCATTAATGGTTAACGGTTAGTGCTCAGGCTCTGACCACTAATCTCTGGTTCACTTTCAAATCAAAATCAAATCAAATTTTATTTGTATAGCCCAAAGTCACAAAATACATTTGCCTCTGAGGGCTTTACAATCTGTACAGGAGTGACACCTCTGTCCTTAGACCTCGGTTCAGTGAGGAAAACTTGCCCACAAAAACCCTTTTAACAGGAAAAAGGTGGAAGAAACCTCAGGAAGAGCCACAGAGGAGATCCTCTCCCAGGACGGACAGACGTGCAATAGATGTCACAACAGTTTCACTTTGTATGTTCAGCTAACTGAACCACTCTTTGCAGGACCCTTCTGTTTCGGCATCAGACAGCGATGTTCGCCGTCATGATGCTTTCAGTTGTGAATGAGCATGAACTAATGATGATTGGTCACTACTATTACTGTTACAACTGCAGCAGAAGCAGGGTTGTAATATCCACGTCACTCCCTCTCTTAACTCAACCATCATGGCAGATGTGGTCCACCATGAGTCGGGTTCTGCTCGAGGCCTCTGCCTATTAATGAAAGCTTTTCCTGGCCACTGTCACCAACTAGGGGAAAGGTCTAAATGAAATGGGAAGAAGGAAGAGGCAGACTGCATTGTTTAAGTATGTTGATACTTTTGACTCAGATATCGCAGAATTAAAATTTTTGGTATCAATTCACCCACCCCTATTAAAAGTTTAGTTTTACTGTATTAACACAGGTCTAATTTTAACTCTAGCTTCACAAAGGACGTGCAGTATTTATTGGCGTCGTGTTAGATTGTAATTAAACTGTATTGTACTGAGCCACCATAAACATATTTATAGCTGTGTGCACGCACAGAAACCAGACACCTCAGGGATATAAGCACATAATCATGCTCATTGATCAAGCCGTTTTCATACTGTTTATGTGCAATTGTCTCACAGATCTGCACACAGTTTCTTTTTAAATACCAAAGGAAGTGAAGTTCAAAGTGTACTAAAGATGGTTTAATATATAAATATCAAATCTGATTAAAAATCCAAGGACACATGGGTAGTGTTGGACTGTGTTCAAATTGTTTGCTGAAAAATAAACAAAGAAATAAGACAGATTTTATTTGCAACCCCAGAGTGCCGTCTGCCCATAAGAACACTGATGCTGAATGCTCCAAACCTGTGAAATGCACTTAAAATGTGCAGAGTCACTGAAGCCACAGCAATGCATTTAAAGTTTCTCTGAAATTCATCAGACTTTACAACACATCACCCATGAAAATATTCACTCTGCCCAATCAAAGTGAGGTCAACCTGTGAGGAAATTGTTACGCTGAACACATAGAATAGAACAATAGAATAGAATAGAATAGAATAGAATAGAATAGAATAGACAATGTCATTGTACAACAGACATACTGTAAGCACAACGAAATTACAGGGGGCTTCAACGAGGTGCTGGTCCTAATATAGGTAATAGTATAGTATAGCATCAGTATAGACAAAGATAAAACCACAATATAAATACAAATACAATGCTAAAAATATAGATGCTATACAAAAATACATGGGGTATTCATAAAAAGCACATGCACATAACTGTGGTATTTGAACCCATTATCCTCCTTGATTTCACATTCAAATTTCAAAGCTCTACTGAAATGTTTAAAAGCTAATTTCAGAAAGATTAACATTCTTCTTTGAATGAATCTTGAACAGGCCCATCATTAACACATCCACAGTAAGGACTTTTTCAGAATGTTTTTTTTCTGTAACTTTTTTTTTTTGCTTCAAACTGAATGTTGGGGTAGAAAATAACACAGAGAGAGTGACTGCTGAAATTATAGATTTTAAAAAAAGGAGAAAAGTCAGGTGTAGAAGGAAATAGAGTTTTCACTTCGACCCCATGTTACCACTCTGTCACTGTGAAAGGTTCAATGCCACAGGTTGGACATGATGGATGGGCCAGGTTTGGGCCAGGAGGGCTGGTATAAATTTGGGGTGATGATCTACTGGTGCAGATACAAGTACCCACCAAAATATTTGATTTTGCTGGAAGAAGAAGAAGTAATAGGATATGAATGGAAACACTAACAGTGTGGTCATGTTAGCCAAATTAGCCCGTTTTTAGTATACAACAATACATATCTCTAGAAGCTATAATGTTAGTTGGCTGGGACTAGAAATCGTCTGTTCCAAGTCATGGTCTGGTTCCATCACATATTGGATTCTACTGCTGCAACTGATTGGGAACCAATCAATGGTTTCTTTGGTCAATGGTTTATTTGGACAGCAAATTGCCCTACAACATGAATACCATTTGATTATATATTTTATTTAAGTTGCTAATTGTTGTATAATCACAATATTACATTCAGGGTGTGCTGTTACATTATTAGCACTTTGGTGATGCTTACGGACCAAGGCCGCATCACTGTTGTGCCAATAATGATGGTAAAGCAAATAAAAGTCTTATTTTTAAAAAAGTCATATTCTACATGTGTCTTGAATATCTGTATACAATTTTGTAGCAATCCAAGAAGAGGTTCTATTTCCACCCCGGTGAGTAAATTGCCCAATGGTAAAAACTAATATTTTATGGCGCACTGTTTAGTTAATTATATGCATGTTATCTGTTAGGACCACTACGCTCCTGCTGTATATACAGCATGTGAACAAGGCACTGGTCTGAATAATTAAGATGGGTCAAATGAAGACAAATTTCCACAGTGGTATCACATGTAAATGCAATTCATATGTAATGCTACACAAGACAGATCCATATTAGTAACACAAGTCACAACCTCATCATCCTGTATTTTCAACATAAATTAAGAATTAAGTATCTATCTGGTGTGTTGCAGCTCAAAGAGCAGCAAAAAAAGATAAGATTACATAAGACAAGATAAGATATGACTGCATAGAATAATGCAGATGCCACCACAGTGTCATAGAAGGTTTTTAACAGAGTCCTGCACACATACACATACTCTTGCCCCTTCTTGTACAAGACAGTCCAGTTTGTTGTTGAGGTGAACACCTAGTTATTTGTATGCTCCCACCATCTCAATGTCCATATCCCTGATGTTCTGAAGTGTCTTCCTCCTGAAGTCGACCCTCATCTCCTTTGACTTGCTGGCATCGATGTTGAGATTGCACCAGATGACAAAGTCCGTGATGAGGCCTGTACTCCTGCTCATTTCCTTCTGATATGCCCAATACTGGCTGTGTCATTAGAGAACATCTGGAGGTGACAGTTGTCAGTGTTGCATCTGAAGTCTGAATACACAAATTTCAAAGTATTATTATTATTATTTCTTGTACAGAATAACAATTTTAAACTACAGTATTTTTCTTTATATCTAAATGTTCATTTGTCCTTGCATGCATATCGTTTGTATAGCAAAACAAGCAGAAATTATGCAGTACTATAATTTGTGTTCATTTCAGCGACATGAGACAGTTTGATGAAAGTGTTTTAGGATCATTTACACAGCATGGATATTCTGTTTCTTTTCCACATCAGCTTGATGAATGAGGCCTGATTGTTTTGTTCTGTTGTAAAGACGGTTTGAAGCTGTCTGTGACTGAAATGACAGCGCTCTGATACTCTGCCATGTTTCTATGTTAACTGAAAGTAGATGTTTAGATTGTAAGTACTGAAAATAAGGATAGATGACCACACAATCTCTGAAATATGCGTGCTGTATGTCTTCCCCGTTTGAGAAAATTATCTAATAAAACTTTCATAAACACAAAGGTCTGCTGCAGTGGGAGAGTGAGAGAGACAACAAAGCAGAGGGGCTAAATATAATGGCAGTGTGTGTAGCTACATGTAAATATGTGCGCCTCTTTTTGTAATGACACACTGTGAAGTTGTTTGTCTGTTGATGTAAAACATGTACACGTGTGTGCGCTGTGTCTGCGTGTGGCCACTGCAGAGCAGCGAATTAAATCAAGCTTATTGTCACATACACAATCATACACAGTACACCATAGAGTAAAATTCATTATCTTTTTTTTTTCCTATGTGTTACCACAAAACCCCACCGGGCACATCTGTGTCACGTTATGACTGCGACGCTGTTTTTTTGTCCATCCTATACAGCCCCACAGGTGCAAGTGTTTCAGAGGCTTTGACCAGACCAGACTTTGTTTACTTGCTCAGATTTGGCCATTTTCCTGGTTTATGTGCTTCTAAATATGCTCCTACGTGTAAATATGTCCATATGTAGATAATTTGTTTTGATTTTGGCTGTTTTTCGGACCGTCAGTTTGCAGGGGTGTTTTATTTTGAAAATTCACCAGATTCTCTATGCTGTTTCTGGAGACTGGCTTCCTGTCAGCTTCAGCTGCTCTGTGCAGATTGACACGGGCTGCTCACACCATCCGTCAAAAATAGAATAGTCACATATTCACAGCAGAGCGAACAGGTCCAGTTAGATAACAGTCTGAAGCTTGGCATCGTCTAAAAGACAATTAAGGTCACCATAACGCTACTGTAAGAGTTTTACCATCAGGCATGCATGCTTTTACTTTTTTTGACAATTCAGACAACTCATTCCTGTAACTTACAGAATACACCCTAATTTCAAAAAGTCAGCAGATCCACGTCAATCAAACAAATAAATGACCTATTTTAGAGCTAACTGCTGAGCCACTGTGCTGCAATATATATCCATATCATATACTGTTGAAATGTATCCATATTTGAAATATATTCAAATATTGACTAGAAAGGACCAGATTAGCACAGCCGTGGCATATTTGTACCCAATGGAATCATAACGTTACAACACATTTCGTTTCCAGCAGACTCTGTGTTCAGTGCAGAATCAGAAAGATCTCCGTAGTTGTAGAAAACTTTAAATTAATCTTTTTCGATCTCACACAATTGTTCACAATTGTTCAGTTATCACAACAACTCTATAAGGTGATATGTCAATGCTGTCAACTTGTTCTGGAGTCCCTCTGCTCTCTAGCGGCCACAGATCGATGCAGTTCTAAAGTAAAGTTTGCCCATATTACAGTATTACAACAGATCAGTGATGGACAGAAAATGATTTTCTGTGAACGGTTTTTGAAACATCTGACTCATCAAACTGCTTCTCATTGCTGTGGTGCTTTGTCACAGGCCTCAAGACTCTCTGGACATCTTAGCCATAAATGAGATCTCCTTAAGACACAGTCCTCAAGATGCCATCTCAAGCATTAGTCAAACACTCGTTGCAGTCACAGACCTCCAGACAGAAATATCAACTTATGTGGAGTGAGATGAACAGAACATGGTACAGAGGACACAGTGTGCAAACAAAGTTACACTTTCCAGGCAGTTTTGCCAGAATGAAACCTGTTACCACACTTAGTAATTCCGTAATTTCCGTTAAATCAAACCAAGGTGAAAAATGTTTTTCTTATTCAACAAATGTGTTCATATAACTTAAGACTTTCTGTTTAACGATATAACAGATTTGTCTTTTGACCTTATCCCTCCCCCCTGGATAAACCCAAGGATTGCCGGTATTAAACAGTATCCCATAATGTTTATCCACGCTTACTGGTGTAGCTTTATGGACAGTCTTTATCAATCAGTCAGTTGGTCTGTCCACCAGAAACCTCAACAGCTATTGCTCTGATTAATTTGTGAAATTGTTGTTTGTGCAGACATTCATGGACCCCTGTAGATGATTTTTTTTTTTTTATGACTTTCGTCCTGGCTTCCCCTCTAATGCCACCATGAAGTTGACATCTTTATTTTTTTATGAAATATCTTACCCATTATTGGATTGATTGACACATTTCAACATTTCCAACTCAGGATGAATTCTAATAACTTTGGTGATCATCTGACTTTTCATCAGATACCATCATTTAAAGTTGTCCTGTACCATTCCCACCAGCCTCCGCTGTGCTGTATTCAGTGCGAATTGGAAAAAAATATTAGCATGCTAATGCTAGCATTGAACTCTTGTACAGCCTCACAGAACTGTTAACATAGTGTCTCACTCTTGTGTGATTTCATCGAAATATCACCCTCATTGAGACAGTAAAAAAACATACATATAGGAGGTTTGAGGCTCTGATTGGGCTATTTTGTGTTGGTCCAATGTGGCAAAGCTGAATGCCACAGACCTTCATTGGAGGACACCAACCTTACCAGCCAAACTGTATGTCAAGCACACCCACTGCACACGTGCAAAAAAAAGCTACAAGACCAATACCACAACTACCATGCCATTAACTCCCACACAATGGACATTTAAGCAGTTGCACACACTTTTTTTTTCTTATTTGCCAGACACAACTAACAATGGAGTTGTTCCTGGGT
>JAAROE010000153.1:0-49303 GCA_036365135.1 Miichthys miiuy | reverse complement strand
CTTGGGATTTGATGTTTTGTTTGTTGTGTTGAGGAAACACTCGTTCTCAGTGTGACCCTGGGGACACTGAGATGGTTTGCATTAGCAGGTTAGATGTTAAACATTGTTTTCAGACAGCTGCTGCTGCAGATGGCTGTTGCTGTAACTTCGCTCTCTGCAGCAGCAGTCCAGTGATGTAGTTCTCCTCTTTGTCCAGCGGAGGAGACAACAGGCTCTTCAACTCTCCGGCTCAGTCCACTGGCCAGGCCACCACTGAGGAGAGGAGGTCCTCAAATTGCCTCCGTACAGCAGACTCACCTGACACACATCCACATTGAGGCTGGGCACATCTGTTGCTTTCTCCCTTCCAGAGAGGCGATTGATTATGGATTAGATTTCCTCAAAGTTGTGCCTACACATTTCTTATTTGTTGCTGATGGATGAAAAGGAATCTCAAGAGTCGTGCTGGCGTCAGATTGGAAGGTTGCAGAGATCTTTTAAAGAGAGAGTTGTTTTGACTGACACTTTGGACTGTGGCATCTTTGTTTGCTCTTTGACCAAATTTTCTGTCACAAAGTTCAGGCCTGTCCATGTGATGCGTGTGAAGCTCCTGTGTGTTGTGTTCTCAATGTATAAATTCAAAGATGTGTATTTTATGTGTATTTAATAAATAAAACCTGAGCTGTTTGAGAACGACTCCACACTTTGAAATGTTCATGGTACTTTATTGCAAGGTTACACATGACAAAACCATTGCAACTACCTGTCCCCAGTAGTTTCATTCATTAGTCACTTTAACACCATTCTGTAATTGATTTTTTTCTTTCTTTCTGAGTATTTGGAATGAGATACAGTCGCAGTATGCTGTTCATGACTGCAGTGAAGAAAAGTAAGGCAGAGTAAATGATAGTAAGACCCGACATGAAGGCGGATGGGAGGCATTAAACAAAGGACACTTAAAGTACAGCAACCAAACTAAAACAGAACACCCACCATGTCTTCCACTGTTGTCACATTACTGTCAAGCAAATAGGAATCAGATAACACAGCGTCTGTGCTTATTCTCCTTTCGTTTGTGCATAGCCTCTGAACAGTGAGTCCTGAGAGACCTTTTGGTCTGATTGATAGTCTGTTATCCTTCGAGAAGACGTTACTGTGCAGCGTAACGTGGGGTGATCAGCAGAGGAGCCACAGGACCAGCTGAGGCCACAACAAAACCATCCAAAAACCACTAAGACACAAATCTGCAAACTAACATGACAGCACTCTGTGATGCATCATGGCGTAAAGTAAACAAACGTCAGCTTTTACCGTACCTGTGTTGTTAGAAACATGCTGAATATTGTAGCACAAACATACAGGATAAGTAGTGGGCGTGAGCATCCATGTACATGTGGAGGTGCACACTACAAAGCCTTATACACTATGAGAGGTATGTGTTTTCACTGTTTGATTCACTGGCTAGCCTACACAGTACTCTTGTTTCGTATTATCAGGCTATTTCACAGCCTTTCGTATTCAGAGGAGGAGCGGACACGTCCAGTTAAAGACAATCCTCTCACCCATTTTCAAATTCCTTAAAGCTTCCCTTTGAGTCCTTTATCATCAGGATGACAGGCGATTCCTAGTTCTACCCAATCACCCATCACACCACAGTCTCATACTGTACAGCAGGCCTGTTTGGCAGATGTGTTGAACTGTTACATGTGTGAACTATAATGCACAGTGAGCAGACTGTTATTGTCAAATAAACCCTGACAAAGTGAGGAGCTCTTCAATCACCCTCAGGGTTTCTTTTGGAACAATAACGGCTTCCTACATTACACGCCTTTTACGGCTACTTATTGGAGAAAAATAGTGTCAAATTAATTATTTAAAAATCATTTGTGTTACTCACGCAGGTCACAGCAGCGGCCCGTTATACAGAAATAACCAATGACCAATCAGAACATGATATTCGACCGGCGAAAACATCACATGCTAACGTATGCAGATGTTGGCTCTGATTCTAACAAACTGAGCTAAACAAAGGTTCTGTCCCTCATAAATAGGTGTCATCAATTAAATCTTTGATAATTGATTTGTTTTGGTCTGCCGGAGGCGATTGCAGAACGAGCTGTGAACAAAACTGACCAGCTGGTGTTGTAGTTAGCTACAGCTAACTGCTAACATAACAGCCAGCAGTTGCTCACAGATCATCTTTTCTCTGGGCTGGGTTACTCCCCCTGCATTTTACCTGTCCTGCTGAACCATTTTATCCAATAAAGAGTTATTGAAGAGGAAAAATATAACTAGCTAACCTGTAGCTAACAGCCAGTTAGCGATTCAAAGACATAATTAAACCATCGACTATTTTTGTCTCTGAACTCCTGAGAGAAACTTCTGGCTCTTTAGCGCTAAATGTTCTACTATGTTCACTAGCTAGTTGCAGTCTTTGTCTGTCCACCATTTTGGTGCTGTTTTGGTGCTGTACAGTGGGTTTTACAACATTTTCCTGAAAACAGCGTCCTCCTGTGTGCAAACAAGTGTGGTTACATAATGAGCTGAAGCTCACTTATAAAGCTCGGCAAAGCAGATTTAGGTGATAATTCTACGTCTGTTCATCATGATGACGTTCACGTTATCATTGTTATTCTAAAAAATATGGATGGGGGGTTGACCTTAGTCGCCCAATCTGACTACCCATAATTCAGCTCACCATATGTGACCTTTCCACATCAGCCCATCTACAAGCTCAGAGTTGCGTGAGAGAGCCTTGACTAGTCCAAAGCTTCCAGCTGCACTTACAATTACAGTAAATATTAAAAACATATTTCAGCATATTTGAGTATTCCCTTATGATTATAGCTAAATAAGTGTAAAAATATGAATGCGGTTTCTTAGGCAGTATGAAAATGGAAGAATTTTTTTTTACCTCTTTTTTTTTTCCCAAATCAACTTGCAAGATTCAGTAAAGCTCGCTATGGATCCATTACAGAGAAATTGATATGACTCTTCCCTCGATGCACATTTCCTTTAAAGAATCTAAAAGAATTTCAAACAACCAGACATTAAATGTACCCTGTGGAGTTTTGACCACCATAGAGAAATGAGTGTGTCCCTGTTTATTTATGTAATAACATGTTATTAACATGTCATTACATACACATGAATATTAAAGCAACATTGCTTGATATTTGGCTGATGTTAGCAAAGTTGTTAAATGGCTAGTTTTGAGTTTTGAAGTAATATAATCATAAATCATGTCCATGTTTACGACAGTGGTACAAATATGAATAATATGTTAAATATGTTTTTCTTAAATGAAACACATTCAACATGTTTGTTAAGCTTCAAAAATAATAGTCAGGGACACATGTTAGTGTAAACATAACTGTGTTGGTAACTCCACACGCACCTTTAATGAAATGGTTGCGTTAAAAACAACCACCTGTCAGAGTATCACGCATGACGTGTAGAAGGAGGCAGATAAAACAAAACATACAACTGCCAATATAATACAGTCAGTACGATACCAACGGTGCCACGAATAAAACCTCTCAGACAGTCTTAACACGCTCAGATGAAATGGTGTAGCTTGTATTATATTAATGTGCTCTGTCATTGTGTCCACTCTCACATGTCTGCATGAAGAAATGAAATTCAGCTTCTTCAGAGAGACATTTCTGTGGCACTTCCCTCAAAGTCCCTCGGTTAATAATGCCACTGCGTCTCTGTGTGTGCCGCAGAACTCATGAAGATACGACGACTGAAACTTCAGTGGTGCAGGCTGAGGAACTTAAATCATTACTGAAGGAGGAGAACTGATTTTGGCCCTTGTTCAGGATAATTTCCATGAACCGACGATCGATTTTGGCGTTTCCTAAACAACAATCATACTGTAAATACCAGCCCCGATCTCAAAGTCATTTATAAAGTTAAGCACAAGCATTGGAAAAAAATGCATCCTCTTCTAATGGAAACATTCATCTGTGTGTTGTGCTGATTATGACGCCATTTTGCTAGAAGGGTTCTTTCGTTTAGACCTCTACTCTTTCCGTCATCAATCTCTTCCATCCTGTACGGCCTCAGGCTGGAGTTGTCTCCTCTTGCCCTCCATGTTTCCTCCTCAGCAGCTGCTGCAGCCCCAGCCTCTGGCCCCGTCTCCCCCGTTGTCCCTCCCTCTGCTGCTCAGGTTGATGGTAGCCCCCGTCCCCTCGGCTGGCTGGCTCAACACCAGAGGTTTCTGAGACTTCAGCTTGTGGGCCACCGTCATAAAAATAGCCTCAACGTGGTCACTGTTTCTCTGCCGTGGTTTCCGTCTCTTGACTGTTTGGGTTCTTGGCGGACGTCTCGAACACGGGCATGGAGTGGACGTCGGCGAACTGTTGCGCCACATCTGTGCCAACCTGGATGGAGTCTTGGAGGTCGCACTTGTTTCCAACTAGGATCCTGGGTACCTCGGTGCCCAGTGCGTGCTGCTTGCACTCCTCAATCCAGGCGGGAGGCTGCGGAAGCTGGCAGCGGTGACATCGTGACGAAGACAACGGCGCGCGTTGCGGTAGTAGTGCTGCACCATGGACTTCCTGAAGCGCCCTGACCTGCAGTGTCCCACAGCTGGATCTGTGGAGGGACAGTGTGGACATGGATCAGCGGAAATGGATTAAATCGAATTTAGATGACTCAAATCAATAATTACTTAATTCTACTAACAAGTGTTGTGTGTGTGTGGCCACAGCCTGAAGTATGTCATTCCTCTGTGTAGAGGAGCTCTATTGTTATCAACTATTGACAACACGTTGTTGTTTTGGTCTTTTTCTATGGGATTTGGTGACAATGAGAAAAACAGACACTCTAAGGAAACGTCACAACAAACTCTGTTCAAGAATCTGGAAATTCAAGTTTCTGGTTTGTCAAATTTTGATTGGACAATCCTGAAATATAACCAAAGGACAGTCTTCCTGGTAAAGACATTTTTCAGAGCATCTCCTCTGAATCTTGTTCAAGAATTGGGTTTGAACGCCAGCAGATTAACTTCTTTCCTTAAACCTGGCTTCTTCATTTCCTGCAATAAGTGTCCCTGCAACAGTTTTATCAGTTTTTTTTTTAATGAAAACAACCTTGACGATGTCATCAGGGTTATCTCAGATTGGACAATTAATGATGGCGACATGTGCCAGGCAGGCGAGGACTAGTTTCTTATGGGATTTGTAGAATCATTCATCTTTAGAGCTTAAACAAGCAGCAACCTCTGTGGTTGTGAGTTGCAAACAACTGCAGTTCCTCAAACGTCCACTTGAAGCTAGCTCCAGAAGTGAGTCAGTCTCCATAAGTCCCCATGTTAAAATGTCCAACTTCACAGCAGAAATAAACATGTTTACAGCCTGGTACAAAAAACAGTTTTGGTCTCTATAGCTAGCTTCCCCGTTCATGACAACTGTACTGAGGGTGAATTTATATACAACTCACCTGTTCAAATGATATTAAGGCTTAAAGTTATGAAGGATTAACAGGTAGATGTCATAACAGACAGCTTATTTAACCAACCAGGCTTCATTCAGCCCACTTCAGGTCCGCCTACCTCCCACATCTTTGCACATTTTTAGGATGATGACAGCCAGAGCCAAAACACTGAGCTACAGTCTATGAGTCTGACTCATACTCAGGACTAAAAGTAATCATATCTCAGGCCTTGTTTGATTTTAATTTCTTAATGTGTCTCTTTAAATATGGCCTTATATGAAGGGCTAGCTGTGCTACTTTAAATTTAAAGTGCTCATCTAGATGACCTCAATACTGTGCACAAAGGTGCTGGGGGCATCGGACCACAAGGAAAATGTGGCCTGGAGAGTGCAGACACTCCTCATTTATTACCACTGACGTGCCCTTGAGCAAGGCTGCAGAGGACCTGCTCAGTGACTCACACAAACAGAGCCTGTCACCAGCTGTGAGTCCACATGAAACCTCGTATTTGTTGATCTTTGTTGTTCCTGTACAGTGGGACGTCACACCTGACCCTGCTCTACACAGTACTGTGTGTACACTCTGACATGATTGTGTTGTGTTTACGGACATGTTCTCCATTATTATTGTTGTTGTGCATCTCATCTGGATTACAGATGTGTTTGTAACAGTAACCTGTCTGCGGTGCACACCTTGATTTTCTCGCCGTCAATCTCGACCAGCCTCTCCCTGAAGTCCACCCCGATCGTGGCCTCGGTCTTCTCGGGGAACTTGCCGGCACAGAATCGGTAGGTGAGGCAGGTCTTCCCGACACCGGAGTCCCCGATCACGATGATCTTGAAGATGCGGGTCCTCGGCGGCGGAAGAGACGAGCCCGTCAGAGAGCCGGAGAATTCAACCGACGACCCGCTCTCCGCCATATCACACCGACAGGCTGGACGATGAGCAGGGAAGCCTCGGACAGCAGCGGCGGCAGCTCCTGGACCAGCTCTCCGTCAGGCTGCTGTGTGACGAGGAAGCGTCGATACAAAGCAGCAGCTGTTCTCAGTCCACATACACAGACATATAGTCAACGTTCACACACACACACACTTTCTCTGTCTTTAACTTGTGCATCCCAGTAAACACTCCCAGTCCTCAGCTGTGAAGCCACGTACAGTGTTGTCCAAGGAGGCGTTCTCTCGCGAGATAAACTGAGTGTAGCGTTCACTGCCCCATGAGAAAACGTGTAAAGTTGAGCTTCAGGACGATAAACCGTTTAAATCTCAACGCTCACCTCAGCTTCCACCTCGTTAACAACACAGAATACTGTTCACTCCAGTTAGCACTGCTAACCACCGATGCTAACTAGCGTTCGCCTTTGCTTTAAGGTGGTTATTTAACAGGATAACCTCAAGAATTCAGACGATTCTCGAAAGTACCACCGTCCTTGACATGCTGCTGTGTTCTTAAGATAGACAGCAGTATGTCAATATAACACAAATCTATATTTTATATATATAGATCATCAACACAGTCACAGATGCTGTTGCCTCCATTTTGAATGAATTTTCTTCACTTCTAATAAACAATAAGACATGATGCTGATGCTTTATTTTACATACAGTTCCTTATTGTTTGCTCTGTCCCACACCTTCCTTCTATCACAGCTCATAACCATAAAAAAATATACTGTATGGTAGAGGTTACATCACCTCTTGTGTTCTTGTGAGTATACATTTTCATGGCTGTGCCGCTAGCTAAAAGAAACCAAATGTCTTTGTGTACTTCAGTCTTACAAACTGTGCATCTATCAATCTATCCATCTGCGAGGGTGCAGGACTGTAGGGCTATATAACCCACTGACTGACCTCAAGTCTGTTCTCTAAAGCCAGTACTGCTACATATTTCTGTAAAATCATGTGGTTGAATAATATTTTTGGCCAACATGTGTCAAGTAAGAAGTGGCAATAATTTGAGTCTGGCTACAATACGAGTTGATCACCATAAACCTCCATGTTAAAATGGACAAGATGACAGCAGCCAGTGACACTGTGAGAAGCCTGTGGGTGACATCTGAGATACTAGGTCGATGTTTTAGACACTCTTGATTTGCTTTCACAGGTGAATGATAGGTGTACAGAACTACACACTGACCAAGACACAAGTTGAAGAGATGATTTTTTTTGTGTGTGTGTGTGTGTTGAGCCCAGAGGCCCAATGCACTTGCTCTTAAACAACTGTCTGCATATCAAAACCTGTGCCTGCTCCACCACTCATTAACTGTTTTGTATTAGCGAGCTTCTCCAATGGCATCATAACAGCTGTCTTTGGTCCTTCCATATGTACAGCCCTCTTTTCTTGCTTCCTTTCCTGCTTCTGCGATGAAAGAGAGAAAATCCACACCTATTGTAAATAAATAGATATAAAATAGTAATAATCATAAATCATAAAAATCATATGCATTAGAAGCACCATTTGCTGATGGAGGTAGCAGTGAAGTGAGCCCTAAATGTAGCTATATGACAAAAATATTCCCATCTCAGACAAGTAAAGCTCATTTTGAATTTTATCAATTTAGATATTATTTCTATTCTGAGCGTCAGAGGCCCAAAACACAAGTTCAGTTGTGGTGTTTGACTGGTCAAAGTCAATGATGACTGGAGCAAATCTGTGAAATACAGAGGACAAGCAGAGCTGTCTGTTGTCACTGACCCGATTGCAGAATTATTGATGTGTGTTGTCTAAAATAGTTACGTCAAAAATGACTTATTTATTAAATAAGCAGCGATAAGCAGAAACAGCAAGACAGTACATTTGATTGTCAGACAAAATAAATCATTTGAAGACATTGGACACATTTTTCTTTATTGTCTTACACTGTTATAATCACTAACAAAAAAAGTTCCTCAGATGCATTAATAATGATAAATAATTAATAATGAAAAAACTTGTTGCAACTCTAATTCAGAGCTCTGTTAGTTCTGCCATGATGAGTCAGTCCTCTCTCTTCTACTCAGGACACAGCTCTGTAAAGACAAAAGCGGACAGTTATGTTTGACAGTATCAATTTATTTGATATAAATCACGATAAAATCCAGTCGAATCAGATCCTTGAGCGGCAAATGGAAAGCAAGGATCTTTTCAACGTTACATAGACATAACTATAACAGAACTATACATGTCAGTACCTTAAAGGGGCATTCCAGCAAGTTATTGTTACACAAAGATCTTCTCTGACTGGTAAATGCTCATGTCTTTCAAACTCCACATTCCTTTGTAACATAGGCTGTTAAAAATAACTGAAGTCTTCAAGCCCATGGCAAGACAAACAATATGCAATCAACTTGCTCAATAACAAATAATTGTCTTCAATGAGGCAGAACTTGCTGGAGCAGTTGGAGCTTGGTGTCTCCGAGGCTCAGCAAACAGAACCTGGAGCAACAATGTATATTCAGCTTGACATGTGAGACAAACTATGGGGCAGTCAGTCAAGGCAAACTGGGGCCATCACTGAGGCTATCATTATCAGCAGCCGGACTCCAGACTGCCATGGAAAAAAATGGATGTCAAGGAACACCCATTTCCTTCAGAACCACAAAAAGTACAATCCATCCATCCATTCCATGGGAATACCAAGGTGTTCTTGACCATAGGTGAGGGTTGCAACATAGATAGCTCTTGACCATAGGTGAGGGTTGGAACATAGATTGACTGAGAGAATCAAGAGCTCTGGCTTCCAGCTCAGCTTCCTCTTCCCCACAACGGTCCAGTGCAATGTCTGTGATACAGCCAACACTACATCAATCTGCTGGTCCAACTCGTGTTCCATTTTCCCATCACTCATGAATGAATGAGTGATGAATGAATGAGACCCAGAGATACTTAAACTCCTTCACTTTGGGCAACAACTTACTCCTCAACCCCAAAAGCCTCAAAATGAGTCACATACTCTTCTTCAGTGCCATAAACTGATAGATCACAGCTAACCTGCTGCACCTTCACAACATCATTCTGCTTCTGCACATTAAAGGAAAAGTTCAGCATTTTGAAGTGCACCCACTTACTTCTTTAATGTAGGCTAAGACGGAACCCCATGCACTCCACTGTAAGTTGTTAAGTGGGTGTATATACTGCCTCCTACAATGTTGGCAGAACAGAAAGAACTCTCATCATTCTGGCTTGTAGAGCTCAAACATTATTCCAAGAAAGTTACCCCACTGTCAGCCTCATAGTCCTAATATTTAAACAGTCTAAATGAGCTGCCTATCACAGGTCAAGTTGGGGAAATTCTCACCTTGTTGGGGTCGTAGTGAAACTTTGCTGGCAGTGGAAACTGGAGACATGTAGCTTGTTTCCTGAAGGTCTCCAGATCAGAGGCTTCTGGAGTCGTATTCCTGCCTGCAGAGATCAGTAGCAGTCAGTCATTCTTATTCACTTTGACAGAGAAGCTTTTACTGTAGCTCTTTTCACCCTTAATCCTTGCCAAGTAAAAGCTATCAAAATGTCTGCCCAAATGCCAGTAGGTGGCAGCATAACTAAATTTGAAAGTCTTGCTTCCTGTGATGTACCTGCCTGCTCTTTTGATCCTCATACCTACTAAATAGATACAATGCTGTGTAGTTGTTCTCGTTGGTGTAGGTGTACATAAGCAGACAGTCTGAGCAGCTGTGCAGGAATCTGTGGTTGGTAGCTGCAATTTTCACTGCACAAAACAACAAAGATTCATGATGAGGACAAGATTCATGACACACTGTGTGCAGATGTGTAGATCAAAATGTTCCTGAAACTGTGCTGTAATAAACTCTGTTAACCATCTTACACAGGTTCAAAGTGAGACCCTATTTCCTTGTTTTTACATGTCACTGGTGTTATAACTGGTGTATATCTGTCAATGAGACAACTTACAGTGGACATCTATGATTTTGTCATCGATGAAGGTCATGTTGGGAGCAAATCGTGGCATCTACCTTTCCTAAAATAAGATCAAATAAGAGAAAACTTTAGTGTTTCAGCAGCAAACAAAAACCTGTCTACAGCCAAAATAAAAGAAAGGAGCCAGGTTTTTTTAAATTAAATCCACACTTCAATATATTGGAATATATTATTTATTATTATATGTAAACATTACATCAGATTCATCATCCCATATATCAGAATCTATATCACCGACGTTCAAACATATATTGTATGAAGTTAGAGAAAAAGAGAAGAAATCTTTAATTCACGTACAGAAATTGGGTCTAACACCTTTAAGTGAGTCTGTCTACAAAATACAGGAGAGCCATCACAATACTACCACCATTTTGTTTTAAATGCACCAATGCAATGTGTGCATAATTAATAATAATAAATAATTTTGATGATGAATGTGTTGTCTTCTTGCCAAACCTCCTCTAGTTTCAGCTTTTCCACCGTGATGTTTTCTTTCTCACGTGTGACAGGACGTTGAATTTCTTTAGTGTATTGAACTGTTGGTCAGGTCATAAAAGTTTCACCTTGAGCTTTGTGACATTGTGATGGACGTTTATCTCTATTTTGTGACATTTTAGAGACCAAATGATTCTTTGAGTGCTGCTAAATGCTGGTAAATGATGGATGAAGAAAGTAAGTGCTTGTTTCAGGCAGAGCAGATGTCATAGATTAGAGAAAAAACAATATAGTCTCATCACCTGTTTGAATTCTCTCCTCTTTGGAAACTTTTTAATATTTCATAACGTGTTTGCTTTGCATTTGGCCAGTATCTCCACTCCGTGTTGTAAGGTCATCGTTACTACACCCAAAGTGGTCCTTTATAATGGTGGAGGGCTGCTCCACTTCTTATATAGATTTATCTAATGTGCATGAATATTTATTATATTATCTTTATATGCACACACATAAACACTGGATAAACAGTATATCATTATAAAACAGGTATGTTCATTCAGCATCACTGACGTAACACACGTGAAATCAGCGCGCCCCCCTCGTTACATCATGACCTTCACATGCCCACTGCGTGCGTCCGCCCTGTTCAGTTCATGATCACAAAAACGTAAAAAAGAAGCAGATATATGTTTATAGCGACACCAAAAATCTTTAATATCGTATTTGTTTCATTTTATTGATAAAATAAATGTCTTAAATTCATAAACGGTTATATATATATTTTTTTAACTGTTAAAAAACGTTCAGGCAGTGAATATGTAGCCGCATTAGGGGTCCTTAAGCGGTGCATGGTGCAACATGTGTTGGATAATTCCAGAAGCAGCTCCGCAGTTTGTTCTGATCCAGTCCGCAGACAGGCACTCCGACTCGGACCTGAGCTCCAGCTGTACCCCTGGAAACACCGTGTGGAAGTGTGAAGACACCGGAGAGTTTCCCGCCTCTGAGCTTCTCTTCGCCTCGCGCTGTCTGCTTCGACATCAAACCCCGTGAACGTTTTATCGCATTTATTTAGCCTGTTAGCCGAGTTGCCAAAATGTTGAGCGTCGCCAGGACCGTTTCAAGGACTCTCCCGACGAGGACCTGCACGAGGAACGTGTCATCTTTAATCAAAAAGGTGAGTTTAAAACGCACGCGAACGAGTCATTATCCAAAAGCTAATTGGGGCGTCCTTAATTAAATTTGACAAGCAGCCGGCTAGCTTAGCATGCTAGCTAGAGGCTAGTTTTAATGCGTCGTGACTGGTTAGCCTTCAGGAGGAGCGGCCTGTGTTATTTAACCTGTTAGCCGAGTTGTCAAAATAATTTAAGTGACTGACACTAAAGTGAAGCGGTGTTACGGAAAACAGCGTCACTGCAGTCTGTTCAGTGTCTCTTTAAATGAATGAGTTCGCACTTACAGTGCTGGCGCGCTAGCTGAGGCTAAGCTAACAGCCTTATTACATTTTACGTCATGTCTTACCTGTCACCTGCTTAAACCGACGTCACGCCCCGCGTTATGTCCTAATGAGTGCAGTGTCGGTGTGTTCCTCTCTCGGCTCGTGTGTGTGTGTGTGTGTGTGTGTGTGTGTGTGTGTGTGTGTGTGTGTCCTGAGCCATGGTGGCTCTCTGCTTCCACACTGGAGCTGCTTGGTGGATCAGTGACCTTCAGTGAGGTGTCCTCCTCCCAGCATGCTGCAACGTTTCTCACATTGTACCAATGTTTCAGGGACATGTTCAGAGCTGCTCCATCGTCTGCAGTGTTTGTGTTTGTGCTTCCTAACGTGGATTTATGTTTTCACACACGAGCTGATGGACACGTTTAAAAGTGTGTGTGTCTTAACTCTGTAATGTCATGTCTAACAGAGTTTTTTTCTAACTTTGATGTAGAAAAGGAACAAACACTGACACCAGTCAGTATTCATATTGTATTCATATTGTACTGGGTTGTTGCTATAAACCAACATTTGCTAACAGTTGTGTAACTGTCTTGTGGTGTGTTCACAGGCGTGCTGGGGTGGCTTCCAATCAGATGCTCTCAGAGCTCTGTCCCGGAGAGACTATGCGTGAGTATCAACACAAAACTAAAAAAAATACAATTGGAAAATAGTAACTATTACAGAGTTTGTACAAAGACTTTAAAGTCTGGAAGCTGTTTTAATTCTAACAGTTAACTGATCACAAGGTTAAGAATATGCTTCTTATAGTCGCCTAAAGAAGGTTTCAGCATATATCTGGAGTTTCATCTACACAATCACTCATGAACAGCTGAAACGTTCCCATTGTCACACTCACAAACGTTCAAGATATTCGTCTCTCGGATGAAATTTCAGAGTGCACCTAAAATGCACTCTAACCTTTACAGGTGAACTTCATTTGACCTCCTCTAAACTTTTGAATGCACGTGTCCAACTGTTCATTGTTTCAGTACTTATTGCATAACATGCTGTTCTCTAACAAACAAGTGTGTGATCCATGAATGGACCACTAAATGTTCTGCTTCAGTGACAGTTTGTATTGAAACAGTCCTCTTCATCGTGCTGTTCACATTCAGACATCATGACACCAAGACGACACCTAACAATCCATCAACAGTACCTGGTCAGTGTGAGGCTTCAAACAGGAAGTCCTCAGAGGGAAGTTACCACTGAGCGCCACTGAGTGTCACAGAGTGTCATCAGCAGGTTGGAATAAGTCCACTTGTGAACAGCATGAGACGTCTAGTCGAGCTGTAATCGATGGTCAAGGTCACATGACAAGTTACTGAGACACTGACAGTGTTTGTTGTGGTATACACACCACCAACTTTTACATTTTCCATAAATTCCACCCAAAAGTCAAATATCTTGAACTTTTTGTGAGTAGTGTATATGTTTGCTAAATAAAACACAGTGACTGTACTCTGAATACTCTACACTCTAAAGGAATTCTCTAAACTTTCTTTTGTATTATTTTGTATTTTGTACTAACAAGTAATGTGATAAGGGTTCCAGAGTCTGGAAATATTTGGTTTAGATACCTTGATGCTGCTAAGATGTTACTCTTTAAAAGCTGTATGAACCCTGCAGGTCGTAGATTAAAAACGTGAGCATAAACTGTGGTTAAGTTTCAATGGACATCTGTGAGAAGTACATTTTTAAATTATAAGTTTAAAAATATCACGAAGGAAACATTTCTGTTGACCAACAGAACATTCTATAACCTCTAAAATAACTGAGTGTGTGTGTGCTGTGTGTTGCAGGTCAGAAGCTGTCAAAGGTGCAGTCATCGGCATCGACCTGGGAACCACCAACTCGTGTGTCGCAGTCATGGAGGGGAAACAGGCCAAGGTGAGGACAAACAGACACGTTATACGGGGCTGGTATACTCCACCAGGTGCTTGTCAGATAGCATTTGAAACCCCCGTCACCTCCACCTTTGCTGCTGAGCCTGACCGTTTGTATGACTGCCTGAAACAGACGATCAACATTCACACCCTTCTTGCTGTGATCGGTCAGCTGTCACTGAACACTTGACAGGGATGTGATAGTTTTAATTAGACTGCAGTGAACAGAGTAAGAAGTCTCACAGGCCTAAAAGCCTGTTTCTTGTTTTATTACAACATATTTTGACAGTTACTGTCTCTGCATGAAATATATGCAAACAACAATTGGTTACTGGAAGTGTGTGTAGTTTTTTTTTTTTTCCTTCCCCTTACTGATTTCTTGAGACTTGGATACAGATTGCTCCCTGATGTATGAAATGTATGAATAAATACTAGACTTCTATTGAATAGTGAGAAGAAGAGCGTGCAGCAGCTTCTGTCTAAAGTAGAGCCCTCTGTGTTTTGTCTTCCAAACATGGAGGCTGACAGTCTGACTCTGCAGTCAGTTCTTTTTGTTATACTCTGATATCTGAGTGACTCCACTCTGCAGATAAAGGCCAGCACAGACACAGTAGTATGACCTCAGTCAGGGTGGATGAATGTTGACGCCTTCAGTCTTCAGTCTGACTAAAGGATTTGTGTTTGGCTCTCAGGTGTTGGAGAACGCAGAGGGAGCCAGGACGACTCCATCAGTCATCGCCTTCACAGCTGACGGCGAGCGTCTGGTGGGCATGCCTGCTAAACGCCAGGCCGTCACCAACCCTCAGAACACGCTGTACGCCACCAAGAGGCTGATCGGACGTCGCTACGACGACCCCGAGGTCCAGAAGGACCTGTGAGTGCATCTTTGGCCTTGTTTAAAACACTCTGTGTTATTGTCAGGAGTAATGTGTTGATAATAATGTTCATCAGAGGAAACACTTTCAGGGTCACTTTCTGGGATTAGAATTTATTAGAACGAACCAAAACATTGAATAAATGTTTGACAGAACCATTGATGGAGCAGACTGCAATCTGTGTCATTAACAGGAAGAACGTCCCCTTCAAGATTGTACGTGCATCCAATGGTGATGCCTGGGTGGAGGCTCATGGGAAAATGTACTCCCCCAGCCAGGCCGGAGCCTTCGTCCTGATGAAGATGAAGGAGACTGCAGGTATGACTCCACATGCACTGAATAATTCATGTTACTCATTTTTCTTTGACATTTCTGTCATTTGTATGTGACCATTTGGTGTTTGTGTTACAGAGAACTACCTGGGAACCAAAGTGAAGAACGCTGTGGTCACTGTACCAGCCTACTTCAACGACTCTCAGAGACAGGTACGCGCACACACACACACACGCACACTTAATAATTATAAAGTATTCACACGGCACTAAAACAATGAAAAAATGTGACGTGTTTCAGACAGATGAGCTCTGAACTAAGCTCTTCACCACCAATTTAAAAAGATGAAGTCTTGATGGTTTCTTGTACTTCAGTTTTAAAGATTTTTCTCTCCCACAACTCGTCATTTGTCTATTCAAAGATTGTTTAGACCTCCCTCCAGTAACTCTGTAGTCACACACCTCTCGTACAGAAACAGTACACAACCAAAGTGAATTTTCACCCTGCCTACTTGTTGGACTTCACTCATCATTAGCGTTTGTGCACGGATTAACGCGAGTGAATGTTCATCCTTAATCTGGTTTACTACAGGACACGAGCCAGAAATAAACATTTTCTGTGATTTGGTTCCAATATACTGATCAAAAAGATGCATCATGATTCAGATCATCAGGTCTGTCTGTGAGACGACAAACAACTTTTAAAAGCTCGTTTTATGAATGAAGTTTGGATCGTTCAACTTTACTACAAACTTATCACAAAGCTCTGAAGTCATAGTTGGAATGAAGTCTCTGTGCCCATAGAGAGCCACCTGTGTGGCTCGCTGCTGCACACAGTGTGAAGCAGAGTGAAGACAAATCCACCTTTACCCCCAAAAGTTAAAAAAATCCCAGAGCCGAGCCTCTCACTAACGTTTCTCCAAGCAGTCTGCTGGTTTTCCCTCAGAGCTTCGTGGGAGTAACAACATTTAGGATTAGTGTTACTAAAATCTGCTGTGGAGTCGTACAAACCAGCAGTTTGAAGTGAGTTTGTACTTCAAAATCATTCAAGTCTTATTATTTAGTTGAAACATTTTGTAGTCTTATAAAACATTTACTTTGTGTGACCCTGGCACTAGTTAGAAGAGACTTAATGTTAATAGAGTGGGCAGGCTGCAGGAGGGGCGGCACTTTGCCTCACACTCCCTGATGGTTGGTGTGTTTCTGTGACTTCCAGGCTACCAAAGACGCTGGTCAGATCGCCGGTCTGAACGTCCTGCGTGTCATCAATGAGCCAACAGCTGCTGCTCTGGCCTACGGCCTGGACAAAACCCAGGATAAGATGTGAGTAGAGAACTAGCACTGCTGCAGTCAGTACCAGTTCTTACTGAAACATGGATCAGACACTCAAAGTAATATTTTACTCTAACCTCTAACCGTGTTTCCAGCATCGCTGTGTACGATCTGGGTGGAGGTACTTTTGATATCTCAGTCCTGGAGATCCAGAAGGGAGTTTTTGAAGTGAAGTCCACCAACGGCGACACCTTCCTGGGAGGCGAGGACTTCGACCAGCATCTCCTCAAACACATCGTCAAAGAGTTCAAGAGAGAGGTGAATGAGTCAAATCTGTCTTTAGAAGTGCCTCCTCACCCGTAGTCCACACTTTTCAGGGTTTCATGCATCATGTTTTGTCTGTTCCAGTCCGAGTGGATCTGACCAAAGACAACATGGCCCTTCAGAGAGTCCGAGAAGCTGCTGAGAAGGCCAAGTGTGAGCTGTCCTCTTCACTGCAGGTACACAGAACATCTGTAAACAGTTCAGATACAACACAGTGCTGTGTTGTTCTTCACTGCACCACAGGTTCTGTTTTAAGAACTGCTGCAGACAAGCAGGGCAGGCCCAGCACACAGTCGTACACGCCTCACTCAGGTTTTCTTGTGGATGTTGAGGCTGATGTTTTTATGCACATACTCATGGAATGAAGGAGGGATTGATTAGTTTCCTCCCAAAGTTAAATTCAGCGCTCAGCAGCAGACATTAAAGCCACTGACGATGGTTTTGTGTTTTGTTATTCATGTATTCACCATCATCATGGATCTAATGAAAAGATCGCACTGGGATCATTTGAGATTAGCTGGTTTCCATAGAAACACAGTGTACTATTGCTCAATTCTGCTGCATCATATCTGAGATGAGTTTTCCTGACAATGATTACATTAGTTAAAGCCCTCAGTTTGAATGACTTCCGCTTAGTACTGATACCAGAGCACTCCTATAGCAGTGCTGAGTATGTGATCATTAGCAGTAATTAATAAAGATTTATGGTTGTCATCGGTGACAGTGTCAGACATTTTGCTCCTGGTGATTGAAGCACCGTCCTCACATCTTGTTCTCTGTTCCAGACTGACATCAACCTTCCCTACCTGACCATGGATGCCTCCGGTCCCAAACATCTCAACATGAAGCTGACTCGCTCTCAGTTTGAAGGCATCGTGGCCGACCTGATCCGCCGCACCGTGGCCCCCTGCCAGAAGGCCATGCAGGGCGCCGAGGTGTCCAAGGAGACATCGGAGAGGTGCTGCTGGTTGGAGGCATGTCTCGTATGCCCAAGGTACAGTATGACCCCGAGCCTACTGACACGTGACCAACACCACGCCTACAACGAGAGACGTGCAGGGTTTTCAGTCACGACACATTTTAGTTCTGTCATGTAGAGAATGGAAACAGTGACATCTATTGTTCAAATGTGGCACTTGTGATCCTTGCAGTCTATCACTACACGTGTAACAGTCAGTGTTTGTCTCTGCAGGTCCAGCAGACGGTTCAGGACCTGTTCGGCCGTGCTCCCAGCAAGTCTGTGAACCCCGATGAGGCGGTTGCCATAGGAGCAGCCATCCAGGGTGGAGTTTTGGCCGGTGACGTCACCGACGTGCTGCTGCTGGACGTGACACCGCTGTCTCTGGGTATTGAGACCCTGGCGAGTCTTCACCAAACTCATCAACAGGAACACCACGATCCCCACCAAGAAGAGTCAGGTGCTTGAACCGACAGTGCAGGTTGACGTCCTCATGATGTCTTTAAACTCTGCTGGCAGGTGTAAACCTCTTATCTGCTCCCCTCCAGGTCTTCTCCACAGCAGCTGATGGGCAGACTCAGGTGGAGATCAAGGTTTGTCAGGGAGAGAGAGAGATGGCAGCAGACAACAAGGTCCTGGGTCAGTTCACCCTGGTAGGAATCCCCCCCCCCCGAGGCGTTCCTCAGATCGAGGTCACCTTCGACATCGACGCCAACGGCATCGTCCACGTCTCCGCCAAGGACAAGGGCACAGGCCGCGAGCAGCAGAGTGAGTGTCATTCATACATTAACAAGGTTTTGCTCCACGTGTTGCTGCTTTTTGACTCTGTCACTAGTCACACAGCTGCTTGATGAGTGTCTGTGGTCTCTCTCCTCAGTCGTGATCCAGTCATCAGGAGGTCTCAGTAAAGACGACATTGAGAACATGATCAAGAATGCTGAGAAGTACGCAGAGGAGGACAGGAGGAGGAAGGTAAATTATATTTGGTGTTTACTGTCCTTCACTGATGTGTTTGTTCTGTGTGCACGTCAAAGCCACTCTGTGTCCTCCTCTGATCACCCTGTTATTGTGCACAGGACCGTGTGGAGGCCGTCAACACGGCCGAGGGCATCGTCCATGACACAGAATCCAAGATGGAGGAGTTCAAGGACCAGCTTCCTGCTGATGAGGTAAGACTTAAATCCTGCCAACATTCCACAGACATGTAACAACAGTCTTCTGTGTCTCACTTAAATGTTCGTGTTTCGGCCCACTCACAGTGCACCAAGCTGAAGGAGGAGATCGCAAAGGTCAGGGATCTTCTGGCCAACAAGGACTCAGAAACAGGAGAGAACATCAAACAGGCGGCCACCACCCTGCAGCAGTCGTCACTCAAACTCTTCGAAATGGCCTACAAGAAGGTAACAACACGGATTCACATGAGAGCTCGACAGTTCATCTAAATGTTATCGAAGGTTGCAATACGCAAATCACAGCTGTGTCACAGCATGGCCTCTCGTCACTTTTTCATTTTTTCACTGAATTCTTAATTTCAAGAAAAATAAATACAAAGATTCCCACTAAAACTGACTTGTATCGCCATCACAACACCTGTGACATATCAGTCCTAATTCAGAATGTGACAGTTTAATGTTTATCAAAAAAGAATTGTCAGCTCGCGGCGAAGCCTTGTCCGTCTCTGTGGTATGTTCTAATGCTGTGACAGACAAACTTAGGTATTAACATTGTTGTTGGCAATGTAAGGAAACATTAAAATCAAAGAAACGTTGAAATGTTACAAAACTATCTGCAGGTGGAGAATCCAAATACTGTTAGCCAGTGTTTTATTTTGAAGGGTCTGTCATTTCCTGTTTCCCTTACTTCAGAGGATATTTGAAAAATTACTTGACAATTGAACAATCTTGAAAATCGTTGATTATTTTTCTGACTTGGTTTTTCTGGAATCGTTTCAGCTTTAATATTTATCTGCGTGTCTGTAGACATTTGATGTTGAACGTTGCTCAGACCTGCTGTGATCTGACTCATGTCAGGGTTACACACGATTCGTTGTGAATTAATTACAAATGTATTTTAGTCCGTACAATGAGCACCAAACTACAGTTCTTTCAAAAAGTCTAGAAACGTTTGCAGACTTGCAGACATGTGAAATAAAGTGTTTCCTCCGTCCTGCAGATGGCAGCAGAGCGACAGCAGCAGCAGCAGCTCGGGTTCATCAGAAGGAGAGAAGAAAGAAGGCCAGCAGTAGACCTTTGCACTTGGGCGTCACGTGGTTTCCATGACAACAGAGGACTGTCAGGCTCGGGGAGGGTGTCAGTCTGGAGTGACAAGCTGAATCTTAGTCATTCTCACCGTAATATATTATTCTACTGTGTTTTGGCAGTAAAATAGTGGCAAGATAAATGTGTGTATGTTCCTCCACGTCCTCCGATATCTGTCTGTAATTTAATTGTCACAAACATTGTCATGTATGTTTATTTTTACAGAGCTGTTGATTTTACATTTACATTCTGAGGTAGTAAGATTTTTTTTTTTGTCCAAGACATCATGTAGGTCTCCTGCTTGTTCATGGCTCCATCACTTTCTGTTTGTACGTCGAGTTCAGAAGCTTGTGCACAGTTTGGACAGCCCTCCTCCGTCACGTTACATAATATTGTACAGCGCTCTCCAACAATTCTAGCTATCTTGTTTTAATAGTGCGCTCAACAACTTGGAGGTGGGAAGTTGCCATAGAAAAAATAGTGAAGTATATTTGACACTTTGTCAGAAACTTGGCACCTCTCAGTTGTCCTGAGTCCACTCTAAAGACTTCTAAACTCATACAGAACTGTAGTGCTGAGGTGATTTTTCATTTCTGTTTATTTCATTTCAGTTGTGAAAACAATTTATCACTCTGAGAGGAACTCCTCTCACATCCTGACATTTAAACGGCTTGTTCAGGCCACAGGACATCATTTTACTTCATAGTGATTAATGCCGGAATCTATATAAATGTGTGTGACTGAGGATGAGGTCAAGCTTCAGTTCATTGGATCATTTAAAGTAGAAGAACAGAAGGCCTTGATGTGTGAGAGTCTGAGTTCTTTACAGCCTCCTTTGGAGTGTTCATGTTAGACAGAGCTGACTCTAGTTCAACCATGCTGTGTGAAAGTGGACGTCAAAATGCACAATAGAGGATGAGGCCTTAGTTTAGTTGTTGTTTCAACAACAGGATTTGGGATGAAACAAACCAGCCATTCCCCTCCAGAAGGAAGTTTAGTTGCGGCCATAAATGCTCTGTGTAATGTGATTGTTGCTGCGTGCCTGCCTGATAGTGATCCAGGGAGCAAAGAGGCTGGAGGCAGAGGACTGAACTGATAATTGGGACGGGTGTTCTGTTTTTGGTGTGTGATTATATTTCTGGAATGAAAACTGAGGCTCATGATAACTGTTGCTGTCTTTTCTAATAAAAATATCAAATGTGACACTGTGTGGTGTGATAATATTTAATATAATCAGTATGTATCAATATGCTCAGCGTTTGATTTTAAAGTCTGTGTAAAGTCAGAATAAATGTGTGTTCTGAGTTTGTCAGACCAAAGAAGAGTTATTAACCACCCAGCCAAATTTGAATGATTAAAAATATCGACAAGTTTATGAAATGAGGTGTTGAAATCAGGTAAAAGGTTGGTGGAACATGGTTAACACATGACTGCTCAATGGCTGACTCATTGCTTGAGGGAGGGGATTTTGGGTAGACATAATTGTAGTCTTTATTATACAACATTTATGAGTCAGTGCGTTCATCACTGAGGCTGACACATTAGTTTTATAGACTGTATGAAAATGTCCTGATATCTGCTTCTTCCCTCCTGTGCTTGTCTTTAATTTATCAAATAAACATCCAGCAGAGGGAAGCAGTGCTTCATGTTTCATCTCCATTTTTAATTTCCTTAACTGCTCGGGTTTCCTCAGTGCATCTGTATATGAATCGTGTTCAGTTCTTCTATTGTGTTGTTGTGGTGTAATGCAGTGGGATCATGTGTCAACATCTTTAATTGGCAGAGACATGATAAATTCAGCAAGTCACGTTTAGATGGAAATGAATCATTTTGTGGCCTCTGATCACAGTTACAATGATAAAACAAGCTGGAATAATAACTTCATGTCCAAACACAGTACATCAGTGACTAATCAAACATGTCCACCTGAATGTGTTTGTCAGAGAAGTGACCTAAGTAACAGAGTAAATATTGGTATAAGTAAAATGGAACGTGACCATGCCGATAAGATGGTTGGATCGGATGTAAGTGGCCTCTTTGAATTTTTTCTGGCTGTCCACTTACTCCTGGTCAGTGACCTTTGACCCCTTCCTGTGACTGGTTTCCAAAATGGTCAATATAACCATACTATGGTCACCCGGTAACTGAATGACCACGGTAAAAGAGGCTGTGAGATACAATCACATGCTGCAAAAAGCTAGTAAGTGAACCTTGAGTTAACAAGATTTCATCAAAGTTTTCTGTGTCCACTTTGTATGATGAAAACATTCTACAGACGTTCACTGCACGCTCCATATTGAAATCTCCCACAAAGACGTACGTCCCATGTCTGTGGATGAATAAACTTCTCGTGTCTCTGTAGCTGTTTTACAGCAACAAACACAACTAGTGAAAGTTGAATATGAAAAAATCTTTTACTAAAGTATACAACAGACTGTGCTCTGTAGTAACTTTATTGTCTGGGTTTAATGATTTAAAGACAGAACCACATAGAATGGGACAGTGTGTATAGTGTTAGTCATTAAGCCTACAGTAAGCTGAATTACAGAAGTTGGGAACTGGTGTGCTTACAATCATTTCTGTAATGTAATGTAATGTTTTCATGATCGGGTTCATTTATCGTGTAGATCATTTACCAGAATAAGAAATGTCTTTGTGTTCCAGGTGGTTTGAATACATGACATCAGATCAGAATAAATGATCTCGTTATCACGACAAAACTGCTTTTTGTTAACTCGAGATAACGAGATAAGATAACCTGCTATCACGAGAAAATAAACTTTTTAAGTTTTTAAGAAAATAATTGCAGTCACAGACGTTCTCGCTCCTGTACTGAGCTCCTCATTAAAGAACTTTTACTTTGTAGACTGACTGAGATAGCCTGCTAGGAAGTACCATATTTCCTGCTGTACTTAGAAGAAATAGCACGTGCCTCATCTGTAAATGACAAAAATGTATGTTCTCTTGAGTGACAAATGCTTTGTGGTATGAAATGTCGTCTATCCACTGGCACGACATGTCGCCTTTTTCTGCACCCAGTCTCTCACATAGAGGCAGATAGGAAGGCAACATCTTCCCTTCACCTCTCATCTCCTCCCGTCCTGCTGAACATGTCCTCTCTGCTTAGACAGGAGCTCACACCCACTGCACAAAAACAAGTCAGACCTCACAGAGGGTTCAGACACTGCTACCTGTCCTTCATTTCTTCATGAGGAAGAAGATAAAAGCTCTGCTAGCCAAGTCAAAGCTAGCAGCAGTCTTCACTGATGAGGACTTCAGTAAGATCAGCCAAATGGGATGAAGACAGCTCACACTGATGGACGGAGGAGCACGGCTCCCCAAATCCTTCATGACAACAAAGATTTTTATGAACAGAGGCTGCTCTCTGTCTCAGTATGAGACACTGTAGACATTCTCCAGAGTTCTATCTATTTGTCCTGATGCTCCTGTCCTGTGGAACTCTACTATAGAGTTTTCTTTGAACAACTCCTCATCCAAGGACAAAAGAAAGGACACATGAATTTATGTCTTAATGTCATATCAAATCAGAAAGTTTCCTTGTGTAATGGCACTATCAAGTGGGTAAAAGTGTAAGGGCACACTTCCAATCAGGAATATCAATTTCCTTTGGGGGCAGTCTAATATGAAAGGAAACTTTGAGGTTTTAAAATTGAGAAATGTGGCCCCTTAGTGCTGAAGGCTTGTAGATGTACTCGCTGTAATCCAAAGATTAAACCTGCTTTGAATTAGAAAAAACATAGAAGAGAGCCTTGTGCTTTTGTGGCTCACTGCTTGGTTCCTACCAGCCTGATAGTGGCTCATTTCATCTTATTGAGGGCTGATCAAAGAAGTTCAACCACTAACACACCAGGGTAAGAATAAGGACTAAAGCTTATGTAGAGAAAAGAGACAAACATGAGTTTCCTGATGCTATCATACTGACATTTATTTCACTGAAGTTCCACCTGGATCTGTTTTGGTTCTCCCAGCATTGTTCATGATTTCTGGAAATGGTGTGGTGGAGGCAGCGTAGACTCTTTTTGGCTTCTGAAAAGGGAGAATGCCATAAAAAGTTTGAGAATCACTGATTTAGTTTGAAATGTAAACGCTGTTTGACGATCAGACAATGAAGGCTCCTCACGAGGAGCCGCAGAGAGGAGAGTAAAGAGCTGGTGGAGGAACACAGTCGGTCAGTGCTACCTCGTTAACCACCATCTCTGTAAACCAAACCATTTGGCCTCAGTTTTAATGATGGATGGTTCAAAAGCACCTTCAATAGTGCACCCAGCAGCTGTTCATGATACACACAGTCTGTAATTATGAAGGAAAGCCATGTTCAGGCTCATAATAACACTACCAGTAGACTTTTAACCCCTTCAATGCCAGAAAATAGAGTCCCTGGTAAAAAATGGTGAAAAAAGCACATGAAAAGGGGGTTATACGGTGGGTGGTAAGTGCAAAACAAAATTACAAAAAGTGAAACACTTTTACAAATGCTCAAACAAATTTACATTTTAGAAAACAAACTCTTGTCACAACGAAGTGATATGTTGGTGTTCTTGTTTTTGTCTTGTGACTTCCTGTTTTATTTTGAAATTTACCTGCCCTGTCGTTTCAGATCACTTGCCCTTCCCTTGTGTGTCGCCTGTTGCCGTGATTCCTGATTGTTTCCACCTGTTCCCCATTACCCATCTGTGTGTGTCTATATAGGTTCTGTGTCTCCCTTTGTCCTGTGCCAAAGTGTTTCGTCTTATGTTCGTTCACCCGAGCCAGCTCCAAGCCTTGTCCACAGTCACAGTGTGTATGTTCGTGAGCTTTTTTGCCTTGAAAGAGTGATTTTGTGTTGTAACTTTCTTAGTCATGCTTTTGGTTCCTAGTGCTTAGTCTAGTTGTTTTTCAGCCTCCCTTGGAGAGATTTTCAGTTCCTTGTTTTTGTGTATAGTATTGTCTAGCCTTCACTTTTCAGGAGAGTTTTTGTTTCTACCCTGTTTTTCTAGTAGAGGTTTAAGTTAATGTTTTGCAGCCTTTTGATTTTCCTCCTTGAGAGTGATTTTAATTTTGATAATTTTTCATAACCGGTATAGAGTTTTTCCTTTGAGTGTTTTTTCTGTTTTCTTTAGTTTAGGCCTAGTTCTCCCATCTGGGAGACTCCTTTAGGTTAGTTTTTCATAGCCTTTTGTTTTGTATCACTCTGTCGAGAGGTTTTTGTTGTCGCCAAATAAATCTGCTCACTGACACCTCAGCTTCTGAGTCCTGTTTGAGTTCCGGTCTCACAACTCTGAAACAAATTTACAAACTCTGAAACAAATTTACAAAGACAAAATCCCAACGGAAAGGGAATGTACCAAAAACCGGATCTGACCCAGAAGTGATTATGTGAGCGTTTTGTTTTGAAAATACTGTACGGAGTGAGGAGTGTTGTGTGGTTTGTATGGAGGTTAATGATGTTTTGCCCGTTTTGTGGAAACCATTTGAGTCTGTTAACGCGGTTTTGCATTTCGTGTAGACGGTCTCTGGAGTTTTTAAAGGATACGGACCAGACGGAAGGACCGAGCACACAGGGGACAGCTAAGCAGCCGGAAAATGCTGAACAAAGTAAGTGCAGCATAGCGTTAGCTATCTGAAGCCATTGTCAGACATGCAGTGAATAAAAGTGCAGTTACAGTTTCAGTTTATTTCGTTACAGTCAATCTAATTCCAGCCTTAACAGAATATCAACGTGTTCAGTTAATATGCACTTGTTATTGGTGATTGTTTGAGCTGCTGCTAACTTTCTACTTGAACTCTGTTCATTCAAGCAGAACAACCATGTCTGTGTGTCCGTGTGTGTGGGGAGGCATATTCCAGGATCACATTTTTCCTTTGCCTAGAAACACACTTTAAAGGAGGATCGTAGAACTGATAATTTAATATTTTAACATTTACATACTCTACTCTAGTGTACATAATAATAATAATAATAATAATAATACTAATAATAATAATAATAATTTGGATTTACCTCAGTGGATGATACCCCAGACTCTGATACCTCAGATTCTGAAATTGATCAGATCCAGGAGCACAGCTCAATTCAGTTGGGCTGACACTGTGGTATGTTAATTTTTTTAACAATTTATTTAAATTACTTTTTCCTTTTTTTTTATCATTTATTTATTCATTAGATATATATATTTGAGCATTAAATCCATGTTCTGGTCAATATTTTATAAGAACCAAGGTTTGTTTTGATTATTTGTAAGATAGAATTACAGAAACACTCACTGGGTGTGTGTGGGTGGGGGTGTGTAATTTCTTTTAGCTTCATGTACAGTCCTGTTGCAGACTCAGTTTTCTGGCTTCTGTAGTTGGTTGCGCTCCATAGCAAAGTCCAAGTACTCCTGCATGTTTGGGTCCCCACATGTAGCTATTGATAGGCTTGCCTCAGGAAAGCCATCCAATTCAGCGTGTTCAATTTCAAATCCACACTCTCTGAAGCCAAATATATAGAAGACATAACAGCGTTTACTTACATTTAAGTTAAAAATAAGACAGAAACAAGGAAGTCTCAATCTATCATCAAAGTTTTACCTGTGTGGTAAGTAGTACAGTTAATTGGGCACTCCTCCTGGACATGACGCTGTTCTGGAAGTGCGAATCCTGTGACTGTTCCACAGTCTCACGCACTCAACCAAGTCCTTCTGAAGAACATCACCATAGCAAAATCTCAATAGGCATTGATGCTCATGACTCCCGTTGAAGTATCCTGCATCTTGGAGGTCTGCAAATGACTCCATCCAGAACTGAGATCTATAGAAATGGATATATGATATAATATGTCTGTGTACATATATTTAAATATAAAATTACTTTATGAAGGCCACTTACCTTCCCTTTCTGAATGTGGCCCACCAGGACTCAATGTGCTGGGTATTAGTGGATGAACGATACATGTGGCTGGACGCTCCAGAGTAGTAGTCATGGTGATGGTGACGTAGGGTACACTGAATCGCAGCCATAATGCCGTTCTCTGTGCCGCAATCAGTTCTCAGTCTCATGGGGATGACACTAAGGTTTCGCACACATGACAGGAAATTGTGAGCGATCACCCTTGGGTTATTGTTTGTTGGTCCACTTTCAAGCCACAGTACTTTACGTGAAAATCCATCTATGCATCCTGAAAGGGCCAGACCGAATGGTTTAAGTTTATCATAACCCATCAGCATGCCACATATAGTTCGGTCCCATTGAATGGTAGGTTCTTCTAATGAACCTTCTGCGTGCTTTCCTCTCGCACCCTCAAGGGTTAAGCTCCCAGAGCAAATTCATCACATCATCTCTCCTCACTCGAAGGTTGTACTTTTGAGTACCTGCCACATTGTTCGGTAGCCAAACAGTTGTCCAGGTCCACGAAGTTCCAACCTGATGGCATTAATTACGGCATTTGGAGAGGAATAATCCTTTCTACGATGCGACCCTGCTTGACTTGAGTATAGTATAAAGTCCACAAGCTGATGCTTATACCATGTAACTTTGACATCATGTCCACGATTACATCGTATGAGTGTCCCTCATTAAAATATTGTGTGCAATAATGCAGCATTTCAGAGACCGTCCACACGAAATGCAAAACCGCGGTAACAGACTCAAATGGTTTCCACAAAATGGGCAAAACATCATTAACCTCCATACAAACCACACAACACTCCTCACTCCATAGAGTATTTTCAAAACAAAACGCTCACATAATCACTTCTGGGTCAGATCCGGCTTTTGGTACATTCCCTTTCCATTAGGATTTTGTCTTTGGAAATTTGTTTCAGAGTTTGTAAAAGTGTTTTGAATTTTGTATATTTGTTTTCTAAAATGTAAATTTGTTTGAGCATTTGTAAAAGTGTTTCAATTTTTGTAATTTTGTTTTGCACATACCAGCCACCGTAATTCAGCCCACGGTTCTTCTGTGTCTGCAGGGACTGGGTCACTTTCCTGTTCGGAATTAGATGCATCCTCGTCAGAACTGAATTCAAAAATATGTGAAAAATTATTAACCTTTACCAATTTTCAAGGCTCTTGCTAAAACCACTATGAAGTAGTCACAAAATGAAAATCAGAATTGGACAAAAGTGTCCATGTCAGACACAAAGGTTAAACACCATGTTTCTACAGTAGCCTGGAACAGACAAACTAAATACTGACTCTAGACAGGGCCCTTTTAAATGTTGTTCCTTTTTACACTAGGGAGGCGAGGATGATGCGAGGAGATCGCAATGCAGCGATTACACCACTGGATGCAACTAAATCGGACACAATGGACCTTTTTAATGGTAAAAGTAAGTCGGATAAGTGACAGATTATACTGATACTATTTTTTTTTTTATCAAATATATAATGGAACACCATTACATATTACATGATACCAGAAACTTTAAGGTGTTATTGTTTGATTACAAATGGCAATATTTGATTTATTGACAATGACCATTTGGTCATTTCTAGACAGTAAAAAACAAACACAAAAACATACTAACATACTAAACTAAAAACTAGATGAGAATTTTTTTATTTTGTTAAAATAGTCAATTTTAATAACATTAGCAAGCTATAAAATAACACTTAACACTCTTTAGACATTTTAATCTAGTGACGTGGTTTTGTTTAGTGAGACCTCTGAACCTGTGACATAAGACACAGTAACATCTAGTGGATTATTTGTGGTATAACACACCTAATACACCTGGATTATTTGTGGTATAACACCTAAAGCAAAGGCTCAGTCAGGTTGGGCTCAACACACACACACACAACCGAGCACATTAAACTAGTGAAACACGGACTGGAGAGCTGTATTGATCTTTTCATCTAAGTGTCGGGAAGAAATCAAATACATCTCCCAAAATGTTGAACTACACTTCAAAAGGCGGAGAACATCTATGAACAAGAGGTTCGCAGCTCTCAGATCAAACGGCACAGTAAAAACAGTTCGGTCCCTGCAGCTGAGGTAACTCCTCAAAAAACCTGCAACAGATTTTTCACAGCAGAAGTCTGAAGCGCTGTCCCTCAGACATGACCTGACCCCTGCCTTAAGTATCACGCTGCATTAGAAGCCTGTCTCAAGAGCAGCTGTTATCACAGTAAGCAGCTCATTATAATCATTTTAAAATTCAAATCGGCACGCAAAGCTCAATAGTACACTCAGCTTAAGACATTACATGAGTATTTAGCCTGGCATGGATTTTCTGGATGTAAATTCAGAGTCAATAAATTGTCTGAGGTCTGATCACAGGAGGTTGGAGTTTATCCCTCATCATACTGTATCTTGTCAGTTGAAAGTCTATCTTTGTACCTAACGTGTGAACATCTGAAACTTTTTTTAACCCACTGTCATCTGTGATTGACACCTTGTGCGTTAAAGATATTAATATTTCATAATTTATTAAGTCTGATGGGCAAATATGTCAGATTTGATCCAGCTGACATGACGTTCCAGCAGTTAAACACAGCGGTGATGTTTTACTGCTGGTTTTAATGATCTGTTCATCTAAGAATACGTAGATGGGAGTCTGTGAGTGTTTATCTTTCAGACATGTTGCTTGCTTTATCTTCTTGTGCTTCTTTATTCCTCCTCAGTCCTTCATGAAGGAGGTGGATTTAACGCTCACTCAGAGCGAGATTTGTAAGTTATAAGATTTTCTTACAACTACTGTAATTTTCGGACTATAAGCCGCTACTTTTTTCACACGCTTTGAACCCTGCGGCCTATACAACAGTATGGCTAATTTATAGATTTTTACTGGCCACTGGGGGGCACTCTCTAGCAGTAAACACAAAAGTGAGACAGACGTGGGGAAAGATTATGTGCCGAAGAAGACACTAGTTTTGCTTCTGATTTTGAACTGTCATCATGCACACACCCTCATCATGGAAAACACACGAAGAAATGCATATGATGCAGCTTTTAAGTTAAAGGCAATCGATCTGGCCGTCAAATCAAATGCACGTAATCTTGGCATCCCGTGTTCATGCCGTGTTGATGGCGTGTTGATGCCGTACTGCCAATTTTCAGGTACAGTTTGAAAAAAAGCGTCTTAAATTAAAACAAAAAAATAAATCTGTGTACCGTCTTTCTGTGTAAATATCTCATGTTACAACATGAAAACCTGCGGCTTATATTCAACTGCGGCCTATATATGTACAAAATATATTTTCTTTTAAAATTTAGCTGGTTAGGCTTATATTCAGGTGCGCTCAATAGTCCGAAAATTACGGTATACACAACTAGAAGTCTTATTTAAGAAAGAATGAAAAGAAATGAAAATGAAAGATCTCGATGGGAAAAACTCCTCTGGTGAGAAATTGCTTGATCTCCTCTTTGTCATAAACTGTCTTTTACAGCCAACATCTGGTAAAGAGCATGATGGGTTCAGAAAAGGCATTATTCCTACTAATCTTCCTCCAAAACTGATATTTGTACATATTCAAAAACCTGTTGATATGCAAGTCTTTTAAAAGAAAGGACAAATGTGGACTTCTTTTCCGCATACACCTCTACTCAGCCTGACAAACTGTTGGCCTGTTGGTTTGTTTAGTTGTTTGGTTTGGCTTCATCTTGTGAACTGTGGTTAAAAAAACCCCACCAATTCCAAATGTACATGTCTGAAGACTGCTCCTGAAACCTAAATAACACTGAACACATTCCACACGTTTTAATCAGAAAATGCTACATCAGGAGTGAGGCCTAATTTAAAATATCCAAACGTTATATAGTGTTAAGATATCAAATTCAGATTATGGCCCAGTAGCCAAAAATCAGTTAGTGAAGGTGGCCCCATATTTTTTATCCGAGATTGGCAAAATGCCGACTGTGGCAGATGGTGGTCCACCATGATCTGGGTTCTGCTCGAGGTTTCTGCCTCTTAAAGGAAGTTTTTCCTCGCCACTGTCACCATGTGCTTGCTCATGGTGGAACTGTTGAGTCTCTGTAGATAATATAAAGAGTACAGTCTAAACCTGCTCTGTATAGAAAGTGTCATGAGATAACTTCTATTATGATTTTGTGCCATAAATGCCTCCATGAGACTCAAAAGTCTGATTAGTTCGGAGACAAACAGGTGGGAGAAGGTGGCTGTACTGTCTGAGTACTCTACACATCACTTACTATCCAAAATGCCTGTATCATCTGCAGCTCACTTAGGCTGACTCAATGCCTCCCTGCTTTCATTCAGTGCAAACAAACCCTCACACTGGTCCTCAACACACTCTCCCTGTTATAAAAATTAGGATTATACTGGGGCTCAGAAGTTTTAACTCATAGTGTGTGTGTTTCCTGCTTTTTGCATGTCTCGTGCACTTCCCTTATTTGGACTGTGTTTTACTGAAGCTGGCAGGGGGAGATAATTATAAATCAGTAGTTCAAGGACAGGAGAGACAAGGACGTGAGAGACAGGCCTGGGAAGTAGAAGAGACAAGGACGTGAGAGACAAGCCTGGGAAGTGTCATTTTGGACAAGAAACATAATGTTCATTACTGAGCAGAAAACCAAAAAAGGAAATTATCAGTGGGGAGGTGTCCGAGACAGCCCATTTTTAAAAAATGTGTAAGAACTAATTGTTAGAGCTCCTCAGGGAGCTTTTTCTCTGTAACCCCTTTTGTGTGTTCCACTGTTAAACGCTCCTTCTTGCACAAGAATAATAAATTCAACTTAAACTTTGATACTTTGAATCTAGTCTTGCTTATTCAAGGGTTTTTCCTAAAAATTCCCGTAACAGTCCCAAAGTATTGTATTTTACATCGGCTGCTGTGTGAGGTGATTCTTTAGTCTTAATCACAGTTTTTTCTGTTATAATACAGTTTAACTGTCTAAATGGTGGCTTAATTCAGGCTTAATACATCATGTTTCATTTGGTGCTGCAGGTGGATGCTGCTGTTTCATAATATCATACCATCATATGACCACAGAAACAGCTGCATATGCGTCTTACACTGATGATGATGAAGTTTAGGCGCTAGCTAGGCTAACTAATAGCTTCAGCAGTGTTGAAAATCTGGGAAGAAGTGCCCCGAAAAGGAGGACTGATAGTAGATGAGACAGGATTTAATGCAGCAGCATGTCTGTTGCAATTTTAAAAGTTAAACTTAATTAATGTTTAAGGGTCTGCACACAATTTTTATGGTAACAGAAAGATCAATGGAAACATTTTCAGTTTCTGTATGCAGGCCTACAGTTTGTGTTTCCATGAAACGTAAAGCAGAGTGATATTTGCTTCTGCATATTTACATGTTTCGTGTGAAAAACAGGCAGAAAAGGAGAAACTAAAGCTATCTGTCCATCAGTAAATCAAAGAGAGAGAGCTGGAGGACCGCAGATCATGCAGGAAGCACTCTGCTGCGTCGGCATCATAAGAGAGAAAGCTTTTCATTGGCTGTAAAATTAGTACATGCCCCTGAGTGCAGGATGACATCATCATCAACTTTTTATGGTTTATCAGGAAATGACAAACTGTAAAATACCTGAAAAAGGCATGAATTGACTTCTTTGTTATTGTTGGGTCAGATACTGGAGTATATGTGACAGATGTGATAAAAACACTTGAACGTGAATTTTGACTTCATGGGGACTTTAATATTGGCGCACTGATGAGCTCTGAGAGCTCCAGCCTCTGGAGGGCAGGACTGTAATAAGCATCTTGTCTCAAAGAATGTATAGTAGCTTTAACTCTGCCTGACAAACAGCATGTCCTTAGAAGTCTTTCTTTTTAAATTCTATTCTAGATTTAACAGGTAGCCAGTGCAAGGAAGCCAGAATGGGAGAGATGTGATCTCTGATCTTGGTTCCTGTCAGAACACGTGCAGCAGCATTCTGAATTAACTGCAAAGTCCTAAGAGACTTATTGGAGCAGCCTGATAACAAAGAGCTAGCTCACAGAATTACACCGTGGCACATGAAACAACTTATTTGCTGTAGGTGTATTCAAACCTGTAATTCATGCAAAGTGCTGAGAACAAAATGATTGCAGGAGATAAAAAAGAAAATGTATGAGGTGTTTAAATTACCGTGTCATTATCTTTTCACACCTGGCTGTATATAGAAAAACAAAGATGTACGGAGGTATTTGGTTGGTATGTTGGATATCAAAGAGGGAATAAACAGCCCAGTACAGGAAAAGGAGAAAGTTGTACTAGGCTTTGCAAGTCCCATCGAATGGTAGCTTGGAAACCAGACGAAATCAGACGAAATCAGACGAAACGAATTTTCTTTATTTTACCAGCTATGTCTGTCCAGTTACCTCTGGAGGCATTTTGGTCTGCACCATAGGCTTAGGTATAAAATATGGATGCAGCATCCTTGATGTCACCCACAGGTTTCCGAAGAGCTGCTGTGCAGCTCAGTGAGGTGGCTCTGGCTGCCACCATGTTGCTGCCTCCAAGTTAGGCTGGATTCACAGGATCAAGCGCTCCGGCAAAAACTGAGGTTTTTTCATTTATTTCAGTGGGGGTGGTCCGTTTCTACACCGCCGGAAGAGAGGTTGATCCAGATCCAACTTTTGGGAAAACAGAGCCCGACATCAAGCTCTGCAAGCCAATCAGACACTCAGATTGGCCAAACCTCCACAGACAGCCTGAAATGTCTCTGAAGCAGAGACTATCCAGGTGGATTCACGGACTAAACTCATAATATTCCTGTGTGTGTGTTCTGACTTTGTTTATTTCATGTACCAGTTTCTAAATCTGAGTCCACCTCGCAATTTACGCTGAAAAATAGAGACACGAAGAAGTTTAATTTGATTTGTGTCTGATGGAGAGAGAGAGAGAGAGAGAGAGAGAGAGAGAGAGAGAGAGAGAGAGAGAGAGAGAGAGAGAGAGAGAGTAACAATAACAGTGAGCGAGCCGCCTTGATAAAGCTTTCCTGATTGTTTCACAGCGGTTACATTCAGCAATCCCTGATCCTGTGTGAATCCACGCTTAATCCAACAATGGGCATGTGGAGCTGAGGAGTCACTTGTGTCATGACCCACCTGTCAATCAAAGTGTCTTAACTTAAAGCCTTAATATGATTGTTATATATACTATCATAACATGGGGGCTTATGGAGACTGTCTCATTCTGTAGCCAGCCTCAAGTGGCCATCTGAGGAACTGCAGTTTTTGGCTTCTTTTTACAGCCACTGAGGTTACTGTTTGGTCTGAACCTGTTGATAACGAAAAAGCAAATGAACTGAGAGGTTTCAGATTAATTTTGGATAATTTAACAGACCAAACATTTAGTTATTCAATACACACACACACGGCTTGTGGACAGCCAGGTTGAAACGATGCATTATTGATCACGTCCATGTTGGGTTATTTAAAAGTAGAAGTGGGATAAAAAAAATAAAGTTCTCCCTTTGTTTCCTGAATTTTTTATGAAGTTTGGTGTTTTGTGCAAATTGAGCTCAGGAGAAACTTTTTGGGATTTATAGTTTTTTTTTTCTCGCACAATCACGGAATAAACATTTCATATTTTTTTTCCAGCTATCATCTTCAAGTGAAAATATTGTTATTAAGAGCTGAAAGCTCCCAAAAGGAAAGGAAAATATGAATTATTATATTTTATATACAATCCTGTAGTTGCCAGATTAAAGGCTAACATAAAACATAAAAGCTCTGCTGGTGAACGCTGATGATGGATTCAGCGACTTTTGGATAAAAATGATACAAATAAAAACAAAAACATGTTGATGTGCACTGCTCCATCTGCTAAAAAATATCACAATTGGTAGACTAGACTAAGAAACACTCGAGAGCATCATGAATTTATATATCTTCTTTTGCTAACATTAAATATCTTACAGCTAACAGCCACATTTAGCATTATGAAAAGCACCTGTGTTAGCCAGGATGTTCACAAACTGTAGCTCAAAACTTCGACACACTTTGGCTCGTGTTAATGCAAGACAACACAACATGTGTGAAAATTAAATCCACATTCTATGGACTGTGAATCATGGTGAGGAGTTAATTCAGGGCTGAGGTAACATTTTACAGAATCAATGATCTATTGCATGGATGATTATGATGACGGCAATGAAGACATTTCTTATTCAGTGAGTGCGCAGTAGAGCTGGAGGAGCACACAGGTGTTTTATTATGATCCTAATTATTATAAAGAGGGTCAGTTATCGCTGATAAATTGTGTATTTAAATAGATGTTTCTAGATAAAAGATAAAAACCTCATCCACTACTAATCTCTCGAGGTTTTAACTTTATCGACCTGCGTACTTTCACTCACTCATACAATCGATGAATATTTCCTGACCACACCATGTGGAATGTTTTCTAGCTTAGATAAGGTCTAGTGAGTGCTGTCCATGAGGAGGTTCATCTGTTGAGCACTAATTAATCCAAAGGGCTGGTGCCATGGATTGATATCAGAGAAGCTTCTGAGAACTAAGCATTCAGACAGAATCTGATGGTGTGGTGAAAATGCAGATTTTTCCATTCATTTGAGTGACGGCCGTGTGTTTTGGCCTGGACGGTGAGGGCCACAGGGATGTCTGCTAAAAGACGACCAGCGACCAGTGGTAGAGAAGCTGAGCCGGATCCAACTTTTGTAAAACGCTGCCCGAATCATCATTAATCTCACATGGGAGCCTGTTTAGGTCAGTCATAGTCTTCACATGATTGTACGATCAGTAACTGACTGGAGTGGTGGTGTTCACGGATAAGTCCATGTTTGAACTGTACCGGGCAGATGGCAGACAGCCACATGGCGTCAAGTGGGCGAGCGGTTTGCTGATGTCATTGTTGTAGACAGAGTATCCTATGATGGCGGCAGGATTACAGTGTGGACAAACAGAAGCACAGACACAGTGACGAGATGCTGAGACCCATTTTCATCCATTTTCATAAGAAGAAGAAGAAGATTAACTTTACTGATCCCTCATTGGAGGAATTCTCTTTTAACTCAAGTGTTACACATGTAAATACAACCACACACACAAAAAGGGCTCATAGACATGCAATTATAGAGATGGTGTGATGGGCAGCCACATCTAGAGTTGTGGCTAGAGATCTAACTTCCACAGAGAACACAGTGTAGACAGAGCAATCTGTTGGCGTATCAGGTTGAACCGAGCATTGATTAATGAGTGAAATCAAATGAAAAATTAAAGATCATCAATCAGCTACATACTGGAGATATTTGTAGAACAAACTTGCACAACAATCTTCCACACACACTCTCTCACACACACACAAACACCTGCTGCATGGCTCACCCTCTCACACGGCGGGATCATTACAACATGTCCCTGGGACAGATGTGCGCTCTGTGTTATATATTTGTGTACGTGTGTGTGTGATTGACAGCTCGGCTCGGCTCTCCTGCGACTTGTGCCTGTGAATGAACTGTCAGAGTTGAAAGGCAGACATACTCCCAGGGCAAACACTGACTGGAGGGATTATTCCAGTCGAGAAATGGGTTTGACGACAATTATATTTCATCAGCACCCCTTTTTTTTTCCACTATTCTAATTTTTCACCTGTACCCCCCCAAAAAATATATTATGTAACCTGTTTCCGGTTGTTCTTGTTTCCTGTCACTGTTGTCAAGTTCTCATCACCTCCAGCTCTCTTTTATGAACTTTTTCTGAGAGACTGAAGATTTTGGAAGGAATGTACTGGATACATCTGCTTTATTTTTCTGATCACTCTGCACTGATAGACAGATGGAATGTGCAAGAAGACATAATGAAGCCCAGGTGATGCAGCTAATCTCTCACTTTTGATGGACAGGTCAATACATTTGGCTTACGGCATTATGAGGAACAGAGGAGACGCGCAGCTTGATAAAAACCATGATTCCTTTATTTTATCATCTGTGTGTGTGTGTGTGTGTGTGTGTGTGTGTGTGCTGAGTCTTGAGCAGTAGCACTGATCGCCTAGAAAATGTATCCAGGAGGCCGTCCGTCATCGCTCTGCCTCATTAACATAAAACACTTTAAATTATGCAGGATACAGTCACTTAATTAGCTCCACTGGTGCCCATCCAGCAGCACACATCCCTCTCTAAACACACCGAGGTCTCAAACTCTCGCTATTGCTTCCTCAGAGGTAGAAACGTGCCTCTGCTCCGTCTCTCCCTCTATATCCAACTACACAACTTCACTTCAGTAAATTCTAATCAGCTCAGTGACTGTATGGACACGACTGCTGATAACTGCTATATGAGTGTTTACATGGTATGTTTGACAAGTCTAAACTGACACATTATATTACTGGCATAACACAGCAAGCAAACTCCAGCACAGTAAATTCAAAACATTAAAAAATCTTCTTCTTGTTATTCGTGGTAAATATGGATGTGGAAGGTAAATATGGATAACTAAATAAATATGACTGCCTATAATAAATGGATTGCTCAGCAATAGAAATGATTAATACCAAAACCCCACCGGGCACGTCTCTGTCACTTTGTGGCTGCGATGGCCGTAAGTTGGAAAGTAGCGCGCTAGGTGCGCATTAGTAGTATTGTGTCATACTAGTACAACCAAACTCCTTACATGTTAGGTCCGGAGGCTCACTAGTAAGACAAACTTTGTTCTACTAGTTACACTAGTAAGAAAAACATATCTGTCACTAGTAACACTAGTGAGCATTTTTGATGTTACTAGTACTACTAGTAAGGTGCAAAAGTCCCCCACTAGTGCTACAAGTGGATATTTTGCCACTTACTAGTGCTACTAGTACACATCTTGGCCCTTACTTGTGCTACTAGTACACATCTTGGCCCTTACTTGTGCTACTAGTACACATCTTGGCCCTTACTTGTGCTACTAGTAGACATTTTGGCTGTTACTAGTGCTACTAGTAGACATGTTGCCCTCTACTAGTGGTACTAGTAAGATTGTGAATGTCTCACTAGTGCTACTAGTAGACATTTTGCCTGTTACTAGTAGTAGTAGTAGACATTCTGGCCCACACTAGTAGTACTAGTAAGGTCATAAATGCCGTACTAGTACTACTAGTGGACAGTTTGGTACATACTAGTAACATCATAATAGTCTCGCTAGTGTCACTAGTGGACATTCTAGCCATTACTTGTGTACATGTAAGCTGCAAGATGCAGCCATTAGTAGTACTAGTGGACTGCATGCAAGGTGGGACATGGATTTTGATTGGTGAATGTTCAAACTGTGTGCTTGTTTTGTATTATTATAAAATGAAAATTAACTGAATGCATTTCTAATATTAAAATGGTTATTAATTAGGTCATTTATTTATGTTTCTTTTGTATTTTTTGTTTATTCATGTTTATTACACATTATACAACTTACAAATCAATATCAATTTTATCTCCATTTGTAGGAATTAAAATATTCTAAGCTAATCTAGAGATAGATAGACAGATAGATAGATATTTAGTGGCTAAAATATGCCCAGAATTATTATTTTAATCGTTTTTGTCATTACTTTGGCCCCCCTAGTAGTACTAGTGGACCTTTGATATGCGATATCTAGGACATCAGATATCCTTGATATCAGATATCCGATATCCATGATATCCTTGATCACCGATATCTGATCCTTGATATCACTGTGATATCAAGGATATCAGTGATATCCATGATATCCTTAATATCCGTGATATTACTGATATCCGATATCCTTGATATCAAGGACTTGTATCCTGGATATCAGATATCCTAGTCGCACAACTGGCATCTAGTGCTACTAGGATATCTGATATCCTGATATCACAGATATCACGGATATCAAGGATATCCTGGATATCGTGGATATCTCGGATATCACGGATATACATATCCAGCACATCGGATATCTGACATCGTTGATATCATCATCATAACATAACATCATTATTGTTCTTCTTATTACCAACAACAACAACAGTAAAAGCTCATCAGGCTTTTGGGTAGTACTAGTAAGGTCCAAAATAACCCAACTAGTGCTACTAGTGGTTGCTATGGCTCTTACTAGTAGTACTAGTAGACAATTACTTCATTACTGTTACTAGTACTACTAGTAACAGCGAGAATGCCCACTAGTAGTACTAGTGAGAGCCACAATGTCCACTAGTAGTACTAGTGATGTCGAAAGAGACGTACTAGTATTACTAGTAGACATTTTGACTCTCACTAGTAGTACTAGTAAGGTCAAAAACATCTTACTAGTGCTACTACTGGACATTTTGGTGAGGTCAAAAATGCCTTACTATTGCTACTAGTAGGCATTTTGGTGCTACTAGTAGAGTCCAGGAGGCTACTAGTGTGTGACACATGCCTACTAGTAGGGCATAGTAGTGTTACTAGTGCAGCACAGTAGTTTACAAATAGGGTTTGATTGCGCACTAGTAGGCCAAAAGTGGCACTAGTAGTGTAAAAATGTTACTAGTAAGACACAGTCGTTCTACTAGCGTGCCCTAGTAGTTCTACTAGTGCAAAATCGTCTTACTAGTGAGGACAAAAAGCTTACTAGTACATGGACCTTAAGTTCGATATCAAGGATATTGAATAAATGCTCAAACGGCTTTCCAGTATGACTATACAAAATCATAAATGTAGACTGATTGTACCTGAATGCTGAAATCTAGTCACCTGATAACACATAATTTTACATAATTTTGTGTTTCCATGTTGCCTGAACAAATCCAATCAAAGCCCCTCCCTCAGATCAGACAGTACCATTAGTACCGTTAGTAGCTATTTAGCTGTGTCAGATCATGAAGTGCCTTTGTAGTCTTCAGTAAATATTCAGATACTTTCTATTTGAATAGTTTTTGTCCTTCATCTGTTCACTGTTTGTAGCTACTTCACAACCCTCAAACACAGTCAGAGATCTGATGTTAATTAATTTGTCCGTCTCTATTGTCTGTCTATGTGTGTACATCCAGTTATTAGTGGTGTGCATGATCTGGTGATTGTGTTGGGAGTGTTTTGGATCCACAAACTAAATCTTGTTTAGGTCCACAAAAACCTAGGGCTGTCCCTGCTGATGATATTATTTGGTGCAGGAGACAGAGTGATTCCTATGCACAACCAACTGTTTTGTGACTCATCATATTAACAGTATTTGTGGAGTTCAGAGATGAAGGCATGTATGTTCCAGTTTAAAAACTTCCCCTCCCTCAGACATCATCCCTTTACTCATTAGAGGCCACTCCTATGACACATGGTGCCACGTGTCACGTGAAGACTGAAGGAAGGCATGTAAAACGATGGTTGACTTACACGCCAGTGTGGGAGTCACACTTTTTATACCCAGCACCTCCTCTCTTTGATTTATGAGACTCTGACACTTCCTGCTTTGTAGCAATATGTTTCTTTCTTCCAAAACATATTAGCAAATGCAAATGAGTTGTATATACATACTGAAAAGCAGACAGAGCAGGAGAGGATATTACAGCCACACTCTGCTTGATTCAAATAAACTGGAAGAAAAGTTTCACTTTGTCTGGCAGCCATGTTTGATTTGGGCTTTTTTTAGGGGAATTTTTCAGATTTCAAGTGTAGAGCTGTCCAGAAGCACTGTGCCACATTTAAACTTCATTGTAAGGTTGCATTGGAGAGCTAAACGTTTGCCATTTAGACACTGAAGAGAATTTCCAACCACACTTTACTCTGACAAAGAAGTCAAACTTTATTCAGCATCAGCACTGGTTAAATGAACTAACGTTATACAGATATTGAAGTATATGATAGCTGATAAAATTCTAATAGTATAAGATAAGGTTACAGTAAAGCGATTTTTTGCTTTCTCTCCGTCTCTCATGCTTGCAGGAGGTTGCATCAATCCCCTTTCGTGCCATCCAAGTTCATACCGTTTATCCCGAGGAGACCCTGAGGAGAACTGATCTATTTATACTGCTGATGTTCATCTTTGATCTGCCATGCAGGAACTTTGATCTGTCATTTCTCTTTGTTATGTCGACGAGTAACTTCCCTGCTCTCCGAGTGGAGAAACGCTCCTCTGTGTCTCACTCGTCCTGGAAGCCTGGCAGGCAAACTTCAACCTGATTGTTGGTCAAGATTCAAAATCAAAGCAAATGTTTGAGTTCTTTTGGTCTTTCTTGTCAAAAATGCAAACCAAGGCTTAACTTCCTTTTATATTTTTTACTTTTTTTCTCTGTTTTTATTTCCATAAAGCCTGCTGTGGATGTTGGTACAGTGGTTAGCACTGTCACCTCACAGCACCAAGGTTCTGGGTTTGAACCCAACAGCCAGCTGGGGCCTTTCTGTGCTGCTGGGGAGTCCCTGCAAAGCATAACCCTGAAACCCCACCAGGCACATCTCTGTCACGTCCCAGCTGCGGCACTGTTTTGGTCTGTCCTGCACATGACTTCACACCCCACCGGGAGCGTTTTAGAAGCGTTTAGCCTGCCAGACTTTGTTTACTTGCTCATATTTGGCCATTTTCCTGGTTTATGTGCTTCTAAATATGCTTCTACATGTGTTTGTAACTCCAGTTCTATTAGCACATGTTAATCGGCAGGTAGGTGTCGGGTATATGGAAGCTATTATTTACTGTATGAGTCTTCACACAGATGAACATTCATTTATCCTTTTCCAGTCAAAGATGTTTTGTTATTGTTTGAACACAAATCCATCCCTAACACAGTTTCCCAACTTACTTAATCAACTAATACAGCTTATTAATTTTGGACTTTAAACTAACTAACAGGTAGCTGCTCCTGTTCTCCACGGTGTGCTCACAGTGATGTGAAGTCTCTCCCTATGCTCTCCTGTCTCTCTTCAGCTGATGTCATGAAGTGACTTATTTTTTTTCAGTGATCATTTGGGGAGACGTTAAGTTTCCTCTTGCCTCTTAATAGCACCGCCTGTGGCAGTAGGACATGGTGGGTTCAAGTCACTGGCCTCTCAGGCCTCCGTACCACTTTATAGCAGGGCTCTGTGGTGTCACCGCTCTGGCAGATGCTTCATCTTGAATCTGTGGAGCAACTGCATCAACAGAAGTGGAGTAGGTTAGGGGGCCATACTGGATGAGCGAACATATCCAGTTCCCCAGTGGTGGAGCATTGAAGCAGGTAGAGCAGTTGATGTTGGTGGCAAATATTAGCTTTACATACATATTAATGTCTAACTGACATTACTGAATCATTTCAGTGACTTTATGAGTCTTTCTGCTTATGCTACTGTTACAGATGTAGCCACTCAAAAGTTCCCTGTTTCCATGACTGGTCCTTGACTGGTCCTCTGGGGAATGTGATCCCCACGATGATGTAGTCAGTGAGGCCCCAACTGGAAACGCCCTAAGCAGCCTAGGTGAAAACCAGCTGCAATGCCTCAGTTGTCCACGGGAGGATCAGTGATTTTAATGTTCTGCTCTCACCATAGACTGTATAAAGACACATCTGAACAGATAGAGATGCTGGGGTGAGCGGGTGAGCCCATCAGCTGAGACAGAGCACAATCATGGATGTGGCTAGTGGTGCAACTGATCATTGTTGATCCGTGATCCGTTCAGATTGCTCCCCACTGACCGGCACCAAGTGTTCCGCGGATCGGTTGATGGAGAAAAAAAAGTTGTGATAAGATAACACTGAGGCACCGCTGCAGCTGCTCGTATCTGCAGCTCCATGTCGCGCACAACAACAACATGCCCCCCCCTCCAAATAAACTGGTAATTAAAAAAAAACAAACTCTGCTCGTATCGGCAGGTCTGACACGGCAGCCCCGTAACGTCTGATGGACCGTTTATTTGGTAACTTTTTAAGGGCTATATCTGTTTGATGCTTTTTGAAGCCTCGATTTCTGAGTATTTATACCTACATATGAACAGCTGTTATAGACCAGTGTCATATAGTGTCCAGCTGTGGTTTTAACTACATGCAGATCAGGAGCGGACACAATAGCCTAGATGTTGTTGATTTAGTAAACGGTGACATGTTAGATATACATTTACATTTTACATTTACATTTAGTCATTTAGCAGACGCTTTTATCCAAAGCGACTTACAGAGAAGGGAACAATCAAGGTACAGTGCGATAAGAAAGCGTAACAATAAGTGCTATGACAATTCTTAAAGGGGTAGATTTATCATGTCCAGTTGTAGGTAGTGCTAGTAGAGAACGTAATCTCTGAAGACCTGGGTCTTCAGGAGATTTTTAAAGGTAGAGAGGGACGCCCCTGATCTTGTAGGAACTGGTAGGACGTTCCACCAACAGGGAACAACAAACAAGAAAAAAGTTTGGACTGCCTTGAGTGAACAGGTGGCAGAGCCAGGCGTTGCTCATTGGAGGAGCGCAGCAGTCGTAAGGTAACATATGCCTGTACAAAGGCATTCAGGTAGGTAGGTGCAGTACTGGAGACAACTTTGTAGGCGAGCATTAGTGCTTTGAATTTAATACGGGCTGCAACAGGTAGCCAGTGGAGCTCGATGAGCAGCGGGGTGACATGTGACCTTTTGGGTTGGTTGTACCAGGTGTGCCGCCGCATTCTGGATCATCTGAAGAGGTTTCACTGTGGAGGCTGGGAGGCCCGTCAGGAGGGCATTGCAGTAGTCTAGTCTTGAGATGACCACAGCTTGTGTCAGGAGTCGAGTGGCGTGTTGCGTTAAGTAAGGTCTGATTTTTCTGATGTTGTAAAGTGCAAAGTGGCATGACCGGCAACTGAGGCAACATGATTGGAAAAGGTTAGTTGGTCATCAATCATAACCCCTAAGTCTGTATAGTATATGGTACTCAAACCAGCTGCATTTTCCGCTCTGTGATTTGTGACACTGGGAGACCAAAAAGCCCATTAAGTGCAAACAAAAGGTTGAGCAATGAGAATGCTAATGAGGTGTGTAAGCTACGTCATCTCCAGGTGGAACAACTGTAAAAAAGTTCTATGAGAGAAGCGCCATCTCCTGGTCATACCCTGTAATTCAATGAATAGGTGGAGTTACAGTAAAAAATAGACACGCCCAGGAGAAGGAGGGGGGTCACTCCAGCCGCTGGAACTTGGCTGGAAGACAGCTGCCATTCAGCTGGCTTTCAGCTTGTAGTGGCTACAACTGTACATGTTGATGTTGTTTAGCATTTCACAGACAAATTAAACAGTGTAGCTCACAGGAGACAGTTTTGCTTGCTGATTTGCTGCTTGTGGCCTCATTCCACTCACGCTCAGTCAGGTCCTCTCATGATAATATATGATAATACATAATGATAAGCAGTTCACTCAAGAATATTGAGAAACAAGCACTGCAAGAGTGAGGGGAAGTGTATATGTTAAATACCGGAAACCCATTTAAGGTTAAACCTCTGGTGTATTTGCTTTCACTTGTTGTCACGATTGTGACCAGACTAAGCCCCCAGCACCCTATGTGAGGCGTCTGATCGGGACAAGGCCAAGACTAAATTAGGTTGTGTAAACATGACCCCCAACAGGACAAGGCAAGTGCAGACCCACCAGGAGAGTACCCATGAGGCTAGCCTCAGGAGACTCGCCTCGAGGGAGAGAGGACCAAGGGAGGAACGTTGAGGCCAAAGCCGATGGTCCATCACACCACTGTTGTGTGCCCAGAAGGTGCTGTTAGACACCGCGTATGGAAACCTTGTTAAGAGTTTTACTTCCTCTAAGTAGTCAAATTTGATGAAGGGTCCACCAGGGCTGTGTCCAACCCCAAGGATCTCACTAAACCATCAAATCGGTAGCAGCAACGGGCAGTGAGCCTTTAATTAAAAACTAATAGCAAAACTAATATGAAGCAGCCACAGGAGTGTGTGTGTGTTTGTAATAAATCTGGCTGCATGTTTGCTTTAATTGTGTATGTATGTGTGGATGCACTTGCTCACTGTAACTCTCAGTTCAGAGGCAGTACAGGGTGGCTGCAGCCCAAACTTAGAACTGAATTAGAAGTGGGACTGTTCAAATGAGGCATATTATCACACCACAGCTGATCATTTATAGAGAAGAGTGAAGGTGGAGAGGAAAGGAGGGAGAAACGAGAGAGAAAGAAAGACTGAAGAGGATTCTCTACGCCTACACAGTGAGTCCAAAAACACAGCAGTCCAACCTCCAGCTTCACGTGTGATGTGTCAAAAGAAGGACAAGTATAAGGTTTTAACATGACATAGGTAGTTTGGAGGACCACAGAGGTCGCTTTAACTTTCATTTTGGCTTTATATTCATTCTGCTTTTCAGTGTTGGTGCAGTCTGTCAGATCAACATCTCTTCAACGTCACAATGTTTGCTGGGTAGACAAAGAGTGTTTGGACTGCCTTTAGGCATGGCACCTTTGTCTTTTTGCACAGTCGAGGCCAGGATCAGTTTACTCTTTTGATGACAGGAAGGTTTTAGTCATCCATTCCACTGGTTTTATTTATTCTAAGATGAATTAAATCAGGTTTGGTTTTAAGTACAAGTCATTATACACATTCATCCATCCATTTAAACCACTTTGTCGCGAGACCAGACATCCCTATCCCCTGCAACGCATGTTCCAGCACCACCTGGGGATCCTGAGGCCTTCCCAGGCTTGATGGACGCAAAGGAGCAGCAGCTCTACTCGAACTCCCGCCAGATGTCCGAGCTCCTCACCCTATCTCTAAGGCTGAGCCCGGCTACTCTGCAGATGAAGCTCATTTCGGACACTTGTATCCACAATCTCATTCTTTCGGTCATGGTCATGACTATAGGTGCGAGTTGGAAGATAGATGGACTGAAAAAAATAGAGAGCACCTTCTTCCCCACAACGGTCTAGTACAGCATCCGCAGTACTGCAGACGCCACACCAACCTACCAGTCCATCTCACACTTTTCCCATCACTCATGAACAAGACTCCAACATACTTGAACTCCGTTGTTTGGGGCAGCAACTCGCTCCCAACTGTTTCAGATATACACAATGACAACAAATTGATCATGCTCTTATAAAAGTAGTATTGAAATAATACTCCACAAATACTAAATCATTATGTCAAAGAATCAAACAAAAATGAAGCAAAATATTCTGACTGAAACAAAAAGGCATTATATATAGCATTACCTTTACTCTACCTAAAATAGCCATCAAACTAAACAAACAAAGAGAACAGTCTAAGAAAGATGAAGTATGTCAAATTATAAATGGAGGTTTAAAAGTTTAAAGAAGGATTTAAACTTTTGGCTTTTCTGATACTCTTTAATCAGGTCCTGGATCTGAGACTGAAAGAACCCAGATCAGTCTGGTCAAGTTCAACAGTCATGTGAGCTCAAACCAAATACAAACAGTTAGAGTATTATATTAGAATATTTAGGAATACAAGCAAATGAAAGGATTAACAACTAACAAACAACTAAAAGTACTTTAGAAACGTTTGACCTGTCACAGATATGATATACATTTTAATAGCTCCATAAAATTGCATTTCTATTTTTGTGGATAACTTGAGTAAATTCTGGGCCAGAACATCATATAATACACATAAGAGCAAAGGAACAAGAGGCTAAAGTGATACAACAAATATTTAAAGTCCGTGTAAAGGCAATTGACCTTTCTCAAGCCTCGCCCCAAAACGGCCATTGTCAAATCACACATCCTAGCAACCGTTACTATGTAAGCAAGGTCCGTCAGACTCTAGCAAGATGGTGAAGCGCTGTGCCTATGGTGTATGTAAATCAGACAGTAGATACCCCAAGAGCTTGACTGGAGGAGTTGTGTTCTTTCCATTCCCAAAGCCAAAAACACAACTACGGTGCGTACAATGGATTAAACAGTGTGGACGGCCCCACTCCCAGCTAAATGTGTCGAAGATAACGATGCATACATATGTCTGCTCAAAGGTAAGGACGAACGTTTAATGCTAACTACGTACTGTGTTGTCTAGAACTAGAGGCAAGAACACAAATTGGACCAAAGTTATACCATGACAAGGATATCATTGCCAGAACGTTACCCTCTAAGCTAAGTTCAGTGAGCCCTTTAGCTTTAGCCCAGTGTTTCTCAATCCTGGTCCTCGGGGACCACTGCCCTGCATGTTTTAGATGTTTCCTCCTCCACCACACCTGATTCAAATGAGTGGCTCGTTATCAGGCCACTGTGGAGCTTGATGACGAGCTGATCATTTGAATCAGGTGTTTTTTTTAAGCGTGTTTTTTTTTCACGTTAGGATTTTTCATCATTTTCATGTGTGTTAAATCAAATCAAATCAGTTTTTATTTGTATAGCCCAAAGTCACAAAGTACATTTGCCTCTGAGGGCTTTACAATCTGTACAGGGAGTGACACCCTCTGTCCTTAGACCCTCGGATATCTAATGTCAGTGCTCTAAGGTTAGACTGCTCTTCTAGACTGTTCATTCAACTCGCCCAGAGTGGTTCAGCGGACACGCCCCCACAGTCCTGGAGCTCAGAATACTGCCCATTTTTACCTGATTTCATAAACTTCATACGTCATTTTTAATCATTCAAATTTGGCTGGGTGGTTAATAACACTTTCTTCTTTAGTCTGACAAACTCAAAACACATTTATTTTGACTTTACAGGACTTTAAGATAAGAGCAGCGAAGTCAGCAGCAGCAGCAGCAACATTAGTTTTTTATGAAGCATTGGTGGAGCTCGAGTTGTATTCTGTGCTGCTGTCAAAGCTTTAACATGGCTTAACGCGGACCCGTCCACTCCTCATGCTGACAACTTTGTTTCCTTTCGCTTCGTAATCAGCTTTTCATTTAAAATTCATGTCGGACTCTTGATGTGTTGACAGAAAACACGTCTGACCTCAGTGCCCCCAACAGTTCCACTGTTGAATGCGCCAGAGTTTTCAGCATACGGTGCAATAAAGCTGTGAGTGCTGTGATTGCTGTGTTTGTCTCTCCAGAGAGTGTTTATTTCAGCCTGGGCCTCGGCTCCAGGTGGAAGGAAAAGGGATTTAAAAAACTTTACAAAGAGGGGAAGCGGAGAGAACGACAAACTAACACTTCAGAAAAGACGAGCAGCTTGTCATTTTCCTGACAAAGACTGACAGCCATTAGTGCTCTGCCTGGGATGATAAAATAAAGACGAAATCAGAAAGAAATCTTTGACTCTTTGTTGGAGAACTTTCTTTCTATATGGCTGCAAATTTGTCTGCTTCACTTCAGCATTGTATCTCTCTCTAACTGTATTCTGAACTACCATTATGTTGTCACTTCATTATTCGGTCTGATGTGTTTGTGTTGGAAGAGGTAGTTATTTTACCGTAACCACCAATCAAAAATCACTGTCATTCCTGCCCTGTCATTTTCAGTCAGTACAGAAGCAGTTAGCGGTGGCTGCTAGGAGCAATTAATGTTTGTAATGCCAAAGAAATATGCAGATTTAAGGTGTTATTTCTTAAAGTTAACAACCTGCACACCTGTGTCCATCCCATGCTTGCTTGTCACCATTTTTGTGGCCATTGTTCTGGAGGATGACCTCATTCTTAATCCAGCCTAGAAATCCCTGATGGGCTTCGTTTATCTGCCTCAGACACCATTCACCAGACACATTTGAATGGGGGATGTTGGCAGTGTTATAGAGTTCTGGTGTTCTGGAGTTCCTCTAATTTTTCTTTCACACACCAAGTGCACCAAGCGTGAGCAGTATTTTGATTTCATTTTCTAAAAACATTATTTTGTGCATTTCAAAGTTTTCAGTAGTAGAGATAATGGGAATATCCAACCCCAGACACGAACACTGGACAGTTGACCCCTTTAAGTTAAAGCTCCCATTAACCCTTGTGCTCCTCAAAAAGTTTGTGCGGCGACCGTTCGATACAAAAAATGTTTTTTTTTCTAAAAAATGCTATAAAAATATTATATGTGAATATTTCTTTTCACTTTCACTGCATTAAATATTTTGAACAACTTCAGTGCTAATCATAACTATCAAATTTTCATGTATTTCTTAAATAATTGAACCCTTTAATGTCATTTTGGGAATATGAACCCACGTGATAAAAAACACAAAATATGAAAATTGTCTATACACTAAGTGCAAACTAATTTTTTAGGGAAGATTATTACACCCTTGGATATGTCAATAATTAACAACATTGATTTGAATGCATTATTTTTTGAGCAGTGTCAGTTTATTAACAAAAAATGCCACGGATTACCCTTCAGTTCAAAAAATGTTTTTTTCTAAAAAGTGCTATAAAAATATTATATGTGAATATTTTTTTTCACTTTCACTGCATTAAATCTTTTGACCAACTTTAGTCCTAATCATAACTATCAAATTTACATGTATTTCTTAAATAATTTTAACCCTTTAATGCCATTTTTGGAATATGGACGCACAT